>BCLH01000873.1:96274-114619 GCA_001602315.1 Zoysia pacifica
CACTTTTATGGAAATTAATCCTTAGACCTGATAGTTGTTCAAAAATACTAAGTAAAAGTTTCATATTTTTTGCTTGGTCTAAGTTATGTTCTATAAAAAGAATTGTGTCATCTGCATATTGTAATATTGATAATCCATCTTCTATAAGATGTGGTATTACTCCTGTTATTTGCTCTGTTTGTTTTGTCCTTTTAATTAGGAGCGTTAGCATATCTGCTACTATGTTGAATAAAATGGGTGATAATGGATCTCCTTGACGTAATCCTTTTTTTGTTTGAAAGTAATGACATATTTCATCATTTACTTTGACGCCGACAAAACCACCTGTGATATATTTTTCCACCCATTTGCACCACTTTCGTGAAAAACCTTTCATTCTTAAAGTTTGTTGAAGAAAACACCACTTGACATTGTCATATGCCTTCTCGAAATCAATCTTAATTATCACTCCATCAAGTTTCTTTGTATGTAACTCATGTATAGTCTCATGTAGTATCACCACGCCTTCCATTATATTTCTGCCTGGCATGAAGGCAGTTTGAGATGGGCTGACGACTGTTTGTGCCACTTTGTTAATTCTGTTGGTGGCAACTTTGGTGAATATTTTAAAACTAACATTGAGAAGGCATATTGGTCTATATTGTTGAATTATTTTTTCCTCTTTAACTTTTGGTAAGAGAGTAATGATGCCAAAATTTAGTGAGTGAAGAGGCAGATGTTCCTCATGAAATTCTTCAAAGAGCATCATCAAATCTTGTTTGATAATTTCCCAAAAGATCTGACAGAATTCTGCTGGGAAACCATCTAGACCTGGAGCTTTATTATGCTCTGAAAAATCGCATCTTTTACCTCTTGGATAGTGAACGGAGAAACTAGCATATAATTTTCCGCTTCACTAACTTGAAGAATGTCTCCTATTTGACTTTTCTCAAGTAAGAGTTTATTTTCCTGTGATTGTCCAAATAGACCTTTATAATAGTTAGTTATATAATTTTTCAAATCTGCATCTCCTGTAATGATTCTATCACCATGTTCTAATTTATATATATGTTGTTTGCGATGTTTGGTACAAGTCACCAGGTGGAAAAACTTGGTATTATCATCACTTTGGAGAAGATTTTTTTATCTTTGCCCTCTCATACCATTTCATTTCCTCCTCTCTTAAAAGGAACACTAATCTTTCCTTTAGGTAATGTTTCATGTTTATCTCATTATCGGATAAACTTGTTTCTGCCTTTTTATCAATGGCTTCTATCATGGAGAGCAGTTTTTTCTTCTCTTTTTTATATGTACCTGCTGTATGTTTAGCCCATCCTCTTAAATATTTACAGAGACTTCTTATTTTATTTTGCCACCTCTCTATAGCAGTTATCCCACGGTTCTCCGATCGCCATATATTAGCCACCATATCAAAGAACCCATCTCGCAGCAACCAACCCCTTTCAAACTTAAACATTGATTGTTTATTGTTATGTGTGGAGGAGCCCGTGTTTAGGATAAGAGGTGTATGATCAGATTTATTCCTATCCCTTGATTCTACCACTGTTAAAGGATATTTATTTTCCCATTCTGTGCTTACTAAGATTCTATCTAGCTTTTCGTAAGTAGGATCATCACCAGGCCCTTCCCATGTGCAATGACGACCTGACATTACAATCTCTATTATATCTAAAACATCAATGACAGCATTGAATATAATTTGGCCATTTAGGGTCAAATTGACCTTTGCTCTTTTCATTCGGTGACCTCATGATGTTGAAGTCTCCTCCTATAATGTATGAAAGTGATTCCCGAGAGCATGTATTTGCCATTTCGATTAGAAAGGCTTCCTTGTCGTGTGCTTGTGCCTGTCCGTAGACCGCGTAAAAAGCAAATTTAAACTCATCTAATTTATGTCTAAGAATAAATTTGACATAAAAATCTCCTTCTGCTATTGCCCCAATATTATAAACATTTAGGTCGACTCCTAGTAAAATACCTCCTGATCGCCCATGGGGGGCCATGCTATGCCAAATGAAATCACGGCCTCCACAAAAATTTTTTAGAATGGTGTCTGAAAATTCATTTCGACCTTTCCGATAGAGCAATAAAATCAATGTGCTCCTCTTTAACCATTTCTGTCAAATATCTATGTTTAACCAGGTCTCCAAGACCTCTGCTATTCCAGAAAACTCCTTTCATTTGGCTGATATTTTTGTTTTTTTTTAAAATTTTGCCAACTTTAATTTTGGCTGTCTTATGTGTTTTCTTTCGTTGGACTGTGTTTAGATCATTTAATATATGATCATACTCAGAGTCCTGCATATCCTCATTTAAATTACCACCTAAGTGGCCAAGGATTGCATCTATTCTTTCTTCCTCTTCGTCTGTTTTATAATCTACTATTAAAGGTTTGTTTTTATTAAATTTATTTTCTTCCTCTTCCTTACTACTACTCACAGAAGCTTGTAATCTATCCACTTCAATAATTTTTATAGACACGATTGTTTGCTTAATTGAATCATCCTCGATACTCATACAAACTCCTAATTTACGCATATTAGAAGAAATACGAGAATCTGTAAGAGAGAGGATTGAGTTGGACGTACCCTTTATTTCTAGATTTCGAACTGCTGCAACACGTTCTACCTTCTCCAGAGTATGTTCATTACTTGTTGCCGAAGCTCGAGTGCTGCGTCTCAGTGGTACCTCTTCCATCTTGGATTCCATTCTTGTGCTAGTCATCCTCTTGCTACGTCCGACACCTTGTGTATGTGCCGCTAACTGTGCTGGTAAAGCATCAAAGATCATTTTGATAGGTGCTATATCCTGCACCGTGTCTTGCTGGCCGGACACAAGCTGTCCTGTGTGACTTTCCATCGGTCACTGTCCCTGCACATATACCTTTGCCTGCTGGCCTAGCTGAGGTTGGTCCTGCACTGCAATATTCGCAGGCTGTTCTGAATCCAACGAGAGTCCAGCATCAACTAATTCATTTGTATCCATGTGCTTTCGGTTGAAATTCCCTTCTGCCACTAAATCTGCAGTAGGCGTGCCATTCTGCCAATGCTCAGTACTGACCTGTTCAGAGACCGA
This sequence comes from Zoysia pacifica, assembly GCA_001602315.1. Lineage (NCBI taxonomy): Eukaryota > Viridiplantae > Streptophyta > Magnoliopsida > Poales > Poaceae > Zoysia > Zoysia pacifica. Next base: position 99,350 of record BCLH01000873.1, read on the forward strand.
TGAGGGTTTCTCAGGAGTTGTCCCTGAATTGGCCCTCAACTTTGCTATCATGGGAATTTTTTTCTCATCTGGTGTCTCTAAATTTTCTTCATGGACTATTGGCGAGTTCTGATCATCCTTTTCATTCACTACTTGATGACTAATTTCTTCAAGCAGTGAGTCAACAGCCACATCGATAGCTTCTTCAACCAACCTTTGCATATTTTCAGATGCTCCAGTTTGATTGCTACCTGCAGTGTTTAGATTTCCCTGTGCTGAATTTTCGGGATTGGCATCTTCTGGGTTGTGCTGCTGCTCAGCATCCTCCATGTCTTCATCTCCCTCATGACCCCCTTGTGTCATCACCTAATTGATCATCGTCATCCACATTAAAGCCAGCATCAATGCTTTCAGAAGCAGCCTCCACCTTGAAGAAGATGTCATACATGCAGTCATCTACTACAATATCAGCTCCCTCCGGGATTTTGTTTACATCTTGCACTGCTACCATTAAACGAACTACCCTAGTTCGTGCTAAGTATCGCATATCAACTTGTTGGGTAGCAGCTAACATTGTGCCCACTGCCAATAAAGATAAGAAGGATCGAATCTCATATGGTACTCCAAATACTTGCACCCAGACTTTTTGCAGCTTCTTAATTCGCTTGATCTCATGATTCCATTCCTCAAAAGACATCACACCTTTATCATTTTCAGTTGGGACACGACGAATGGCTACTAATCTTTGGAGTTCCACTTGACTTGGAAAAGGCACCAAAAATGCATTCTCCTGATGTGGCAGAACAACCCAATCCCATTTAATCGGCATAATCCTGGTGAGCTCCATCTTTACCATATCAGCTGTAGCGACCCCTTCAACCATTTTTATCAGGGCCGTGGCCGTACCTCTGTTAAGATTTTTGGGAGCTGACTGTTAGCAGAGTAGAGCAGAGGAGCGGAGGAAGAGAAGAAGAACAGAGGAGATAACGTGGGAGGAAGAAGATGCCAGGCGGCTGTCAGCCCAACTGATTTTGCAGGTAAGTTGTTATCAGCATGATCCTCACCAACCCAGTGCTAATCCCTTCTTATACACACACGCAACACCTAAGCAACCCACTCTGGGCCTGAGACACGCAGGTTGGCCTTGCGCGCGCGTCGCGGTTTAGCTGTGGCCGTCTGGTCAGGTTCACTCGCACTTGCAGCTTGTTGTCGTGCCGGACGAGGAACAGTAGTGACATCCCCTCCCTGACAAGAACCTGCTTGCCCTCAAGCTGGTGCCGATGGAAAGCGTTGACGTAGTGCTTCAAAATCTTCCTAAGTGGCAAGGCCATCATCCAAACCAGACCAGCGAATCAACACCTGAGGAACCGTCTTGATACCACGATTGATCAGACGATGACCCAGTATTGCTTCAGGGACTTGTATTGGAGCAGAGACTTCAGGAATCGAAGAGATGACCGGTGCATTAGAAGGTGGAGCAGCCTTCAACTGGGAAACATGGAAAACTGGATGTATAGATGAAGAAGCTGGCAACTGTAACTTGTATGCCACAGAACCAATGCGTTCAATAATGCGGTATGGTCCAAAGAACTTGAAGCATAGTTTCTGATTGGAGCGAGGTGCCAACGATGTCTGCACATAAGGTTGGAGCTTCAGAAACACATAATCACCAACAGCAAAACTGCGCTCAGAACGCTTCTTTATCAGCTTGGAGCTTCATTCGTTGTTGAGCATGCAGAAGATGCTGTCTGATGGAAGCCAACATTGTATCACGTTCATGCAACCAACTGCTCAGATTAGAGACAGTGCAGGCAGAAGCATCGGTGAGACCGAAATGCCTAGGCGAGTGACCATAAAGCACTTCAAATGGTGAATGTCCCAGTGCAGAATGCCAACTGGTATTATACCAGTATTCAGCAAGAGCTAACCAATCACTCCATTTAGAAGGGCAAGAATGGACAAAGCAGCGCAAGAACGTCTCCATACACTGGTTAACACGCTCTGTTTGTCCATCAGACTCTGGATGGTAAGCAGAACTAAGCTGAAGCTTAACATCAGCCAATCTGAAGAGCTCAGTCCAAAACTTGCTAGTAAAAACTTTGTCACGGTCAGAAATAATAGCACAAGGCATACCATGCAACTTATAAACATTGTTGAGAAAGAGTCTGGCAACACTACTAGCAGTGTAGGGGTGATTGAGAGGTATGAAATGACCATACTTAGAGAATTTGTCCACAACTACCAAGATGCAGTTGAATCCCTTGGAAGTAGGCAAACCTTCCACAAAGTCCATAGAGATAACTTGCCATGAAGAAGAAGGCACTGGAAGAGGCTGCAAGAGTCCAGGATACCGAGCCCGGTCTGGTTTAGCCTATAAACAAGTGCGACAAGATGACACAAAAGTGACAACATCCTTCTTCATACCAGGCCAAGCTACAGATTGCTTCAGGCGCCTGTAAGTAACCGGAACACCAGAATGTCCACCGACAGCTGAGCAATGAAAGGCAGCGAGAATTTTATTGCGAAGTGCTACATCAGAACCCAACCAGATACGGTTTTTGTAACGAAGAACACCATCTCTAAAGGTGAAATGAGGGACAACAGATGGGTCAACAGTTAACTTCACAATGAGATCTTGTGCTTTCGCATCAGCCGCATAAGAATTGGTAACTTCAGACAACCAATCAGGTGTACAAGAGGAGGTAAACAGTGAAAAGAGATGGTGCTCTCGAGAAGATAATGCATCAGCTGCTGAATTTTCATTGCCTTTGCGATAGACAATCCTGCACTGTAAGCCCAAAAGTTTGATAAAAACCTTTTGCTGCCAAGGTGTGTTAAGGCGTTGTTCATTCAAGTGAACAAGACTTTTCTGATCAGTGATGATAGTGAACTCTCCCAGCTGAAGGTAAGACCTCCAATGATCGACTGCCAATAAAATGGCCATATATTCCTTTTCATAGGTTGACAGGCCACTGAACTTAGGACCAAGAGGTTTATTGATGAATGCCAAAGGATGTTGGTTTTGCAGCAAAATGGCACCAACACCTTTGTCGGAAGCATCTGTTTCAACAGTGAAAGGCTGAGAGAAATCAGGAATACCAAGGACCGGTGCAGATGTCAGGGCTTCTTTGAGAGCCAGAAAAGCTTTGTCCTGATCAGCAGTCCAGACAAACAAGGTGTGTTTCTTGAGAAGATTAGTAAGTGGTTTAGTAATGATGGCAAAGTGCTTAATGAACTTCCTGTAATAACCTGCAAGTCCCAAGAAACTACAAAGTTCCTTAACAGACTGAGGCTAAGGCCAAGATAGCACTGCTTCGACTTTAGCAGGGTCTGCGACACACCTTGTGAACTGATAATATGCCCGAGGTAAGACAATTGCTGCGTAGCAAAGTTACACTTAGACAGTTTGACAAACCAATTATTAGCAGCCAAAAGCTGAAGCACCTGTCGCAAGTGAACAAGATGCTGCTCATAAGAGGGGCTGTACACCAAGACATCGTCAAAGAAAACAAGCACACATTTGTGAAGCAGAGGACGCAATGTATTGTTCATAGCGCTCTAAAAAGTAGCTGGTGCTCCTGACAAGCCGAAGGCCATGACCTTAAACTCGAAGTGCCCACAATGTGTTTGGAAAGCTGTTTTGTGTTCCTCCCCAGCTTTCAAACGAATCTGATGATACCCTGCAGTGAGGTCTAAGGAAGAGAACCAGCGAGCAGCACTAAGTTCATCAATCAACTCATCAAACACTGGAATAGGATAAAGACCTTTAACAGTCAGGGCATTCAATTAACGATAATCGACGCAAAAGCAATAAGTACCATCCTTCTTTTTAACAAGTAACACGGGCGATGAGAAGGCACTGACACTAGGTTGGATGATGCCTTTATCCAACATGTCTTGCACTTGCTGCTTGATCTCATTTTTCAATGCAGGAGGATAACGGTACTGACGCACCGACACTGGTGTCGCTCCCTGAACCAAGGGAATGGAGTGATCACAGGGTTTGGAAGGTGGTAACCCTGATGGTGTGTCAAAGACGTGAGCAAACTCAGTGATCAATTGAGATACTTCCTCAGCAAGAGGAGCATCAGCAGGGACAGCTTTTGTCACAACAGTGGTATACAACTGAAGAAACATGGCCATATCAGTATCTTCTGAAGTAATACCCTGAAGAACACTAGTAGATCCTTTGTACGGTATAGCCATCCATTTCTGGGACCAATGTACTCGCATAGGGCTGAAGGATTCAAGCCAGTCCATCCCAACCACCAAGTCATAGCAAGACAAAGACAATGTTTTAGTTACCTTTGCCTTACCGGAGTCGTTTAACCACTGGATATGGTACGGATGTGGATGTGGCCGTGTGGGCAAGTTCAGCTTATTGATCAAGTCAGTACTCACTAAGTTGTTACAGCTCCCACCATCAATGATCACGCGTGCACGGCGGTTCTTGATCACAAAGTAAATCTGAAATAGATTATGGCGCTGAATCTTATCAAGACATACCTGTGCGGAGAGTGCTCGTTGGACAATGATGGTCCTGTAGGCCGAAGTATCATCACCACCAAATACTTGGCCATCATCATTGTCAGGAATCTTATCATCGGATTCTTTATCCTCAACATCCGAAGTGCTTATGTATCCTCCATCTTCAGTACCAATGTATGCCTGCTGGCTTGGGCAATCTCGCTGCATATGACCATGCCATGGCATCTATGGCACTTGATGTTGAAGGAGCGTCCTGTGGAGGTACTGAAGGATGTATTCTTGTTGGGTACCTGTAATGAAGGCTTACTCGAATCCGAGGATTGCACTGAAGAGTTTAGTTTTGGTGCTGTGGCAGTGTTGAAGGTGGTGGGAGACCTCCTGCTCAACGGTGGTGGTGTACGTGTGGTCGACGAAGAAGGAAAGGTCGACCGTGGAGTGTATGTACGGCTGCTGTTCTGGAGTTGTTTTTCCTGCAATTCTTTTTCTGCAAGCACAGCAAGATAGAACAACTGCTCGAGAGAATTATAGTCTTTGTAATCAATTATGTATTGAATTTCACGACGCAATCCAGCATAAAAACGACAGATAGTTTCCTCAAAGTCCTTTTCTATCCCACAACGCATCATACACTTTTGTAACTCAGCAAGATATTCTTGAACACATTTATCATTTTGTTCTAAACGTTGCAATTTTTTACGCAATTCTCTTTGATAAGATGGGAGAACAAAACGCTTACGCATAGCAGCTTTCAATCTATCCTAACTATCAGGTTGCAACTGTCTACAAAGATCAGTCCACTATAGTAAAGCAAAATCTCGAAACTCACTATTAGCTTGTCTAACTCTATGTTGTTCAGGAACTAAGTGAGATGTAAATTTTTGCTCTACAACCATCTCCCAATCAAGATAAGCTTCAGCATCATAATTACCAGAAAAAGGTGAGATGATAAACTTAATCTTAGCGAAAGGTTCATAAAGAGCATAATGATGTTCGTTACCTCTCATACCTTGGCGGTTATAGCATCGATGATGGGGCAGGGGAATTTGTTGTTCACCATCATTGTCAATGCCATTCTCGGAATGGTTCTCGCCATTAACTTCATCTTTCTCGTCCGCTCTTGGTTGTGGTCGCCGTGCCTCAAAGTTTGTCGTACGAATTGAGAGACGCTGGAATTTCTGGTTCATTCTCTGGAATTGATCTGTCATCCTCTGTTCGGGCTTAGCAATACTGTCAGCAAGTTGATTTTGACTGACAATATAATTGAAGTCGTTTGGGGTGTTGGCAGCATCAGAAGATTCACTCTTATCACCTGCAGACTTACCCTTTCCTGCCATGGTTAGAAGATAACAAAGAAGCAAAGCAAGATATTATCCCTGCAAAACGGTGGTGCGGTTTCTGTGGTAGTAGATCTGCAAACGAAACAACTTACCAAGTTCTTACACGGTTCTTACCAATGCAAAGCAAGGGATTGTCAACCGTTGGCAGAAGATACCAGGGAGTTGTAATTCCACAATTGCAGGGTTAAATGCAGTGCTGATCCGAGGTGGATATGTGGAGCTCGGAGGGCTGAAATAATGGTTAGTGGCACACAATTCTATGATAGATAGCAATGCTGAATAAGTGTTCTAAATATTATGTTCTAGTTGCTGGCCCAATCTTATAAAAAAATTCTAGATGTTACAAGAATATGAGTGAAGATATCAAAGGACAGCAACAATACAAATGATAAGGCTCCAGAAATCAACAAACTATTCAGCACTTGAAAAATCAACGAAGATTAATTCTCGGCTCCTTGGTCTTCAAAAATTTTTATTTTTATTTTATTTTTTGGATATTTTTCTCTGAACTAGAAGCATAAAATATGATACACGACTAAATTTCAGATCAATATGATAAAAGACATGGTCTGGAGAAAATCTCGAATTTCTGTTAAATATGTGCTGAAACTTCGGAGCGCGAAAACAGAAACTTCTGTTCTGAATTCGTTGAATCTAGGATTGTGGGAGGATAGAAAATTTTCTGTAGATATCCAAAAAGTACTTATGTGTCTAATTTGGAGTACAGAAACAAAAGTTATGACTATTTTAATGATGAATCTCCGAATCAGATTTGTTTGAAAGGCTGAAAACAGATTTGGATTTTAAATTGGATGCGAATTTTGTGGACGTTTTTGTGGATGATTGAGCAGCGGATAAATATGGAGATGTGGATATATGAAGCATGGATCTGGTTCTGATCGAAAGATGGGTGGGTGGGTGGGATAAATTTTCAATGCAAAAGAAACAATTAACAGATGTGACACAATAACAGATCTAAACACGATGTGGATGAACGATAAAGGAAAACATCTGGATACAAAAAGATCATGAAATCCAGCAACTAAAACGCAAACTAAAGACACAAACTCAACACTACGGACTCTGAAATAAAATTATGCAAAGGCTAAACACGGCTTGGACAGGGGAACACCTAACGATCTACTAATTTTTTTGTGTTGCGGCTTTTCTGTGGATGATAGGATGAATGCAAAATAAACAAGGATAGATGTGAACGTGAAGGTATACCTGAAGCTTTGATTACCATTTGATGTGTACGTGGTTCCCGATCTTTCGTCCGGTTGTGATAACTCTCGATTTGGCGGAGATGCGACACACAATCGATTCGGCCTCAAATCAACACGATTCGAACTCCGCAATCGCAGCACCACTTCTCCTCTGGTTATCAACCGTGCGCACACAATTGACCTCGTTAAGAAGGCTAATCCCTGCCTGCGAATCGAAGAACATAAGTAAGAACAAGGAAGAACGCAATCACTTGCGAAATCTAGATTGAATCACGAAGTTGGATAACCAACAAGCCGTCAAGCGGCGAAACTGTTTGGAAACAGGAGAAAACTAATCAAAACATATCTCTAATGACGGCGACTGCTGAATTTATAGAGTTTAGGTCAACCTTAGGGGCAAACCCTAATACTAATGGGCCTAGAAAAGATACAAGGCCCAAAGGCCAAAAGATAGTGTCGCAGCACCCAGCAAGTTTTTTGGATGTTCTCTTGTTTTAACGATTTTCACTGATTCGAGTCGAATTTAGAGATGAGACTGATGCCGTTGGAAAGGTTTTCTTCTTAGCTTTCCAACCATATCTAGAACGTTCGAAACGCCCCCGTATGCGATCTGGGCGTCCGTTTTAGTGTGGACTGCTCTCTAGAACCCGAGGACAACTCGACTCCGAATTGGGTTGAATCTCCTCCGGGGTTCAACGTGTCTTCTGGTCCGGAGCATCTTCAAGTCCTTCTTCATACTTCCCTTGATCCTCTCCAAGGTTCCTAATCAAGATAAAATCATTAGGTAGCAATCTATTCTCAAATGAAGAAAGACTTGTGTTTAGGAACGAGCTCACCTCAAAATTCAATTGTCGTGCACGAGCTCTTGTGATTGGACTATCTATGGTAGGTGGAAGAGCATCGTGTGTATCCATTGATGGGATGTCCTCATCAGGAGTATTTGGACATATGAGCCTCGTCCATGATCTTCTTACGTAGCTCATGATTTTTAGGTACCACCATACGGTTGTTGAACCATAAAGTACCTTCATCATCCTCTCTAAACGGCATTGATTCTCCATTCTTGAGTCTCTCTTTGATATTCAGCATACCAGCATCTTTTCATTGAGCCTCAATTATCTCTTCTTTAAGAGTCAGAACAAGAATAAGATTATAGACAGCCCCATGAGGTAGAACTCTGACGCTTAGTTCCGCTTCAAGGGAAGGTAACATTGCTGAAACGCGACAGTTGTGATAGTAAGATTTGTGACTCAAAGCATCGGCAACCATATTGGCTTTGCCAGAATGATAGTGGATCTCTAACTCATAATCCTTGATAAGTTCTAGCCATCTTCTCTGCCTCATATTCAGATCTTGCCAAGTGAAGATATATTTTAAACTCTTGTGATCGGTGTAAAGATGCATAAGATTCCCAAGGAGGTAGTGTGTTCATATCTTCAAGGCTAGAACCACATATGCCAATTCTAGATCATGAGTAGGATAATTTTTCTCATGATGTCGAAATTGTCTTGAAGCATAAGCAATCACACGGCCTTCTTGCATCAAGATGCATCCAAGACCCGTACCAGAAGCATCACAGTATACATCAAAGGGCTTAGTGATGTCGGGTTGAGCTAGCACGGGCGTTGTAGTGTTTCTTGAGAGTTTGGAAAGCTTCTTCACAAGCACTATCACAAATAAACTTGACGCCCTTCTTCAACAACTCGGTCATTGGCTTGGCAATTTTTGAGAAGTTAGGAATGAACCTCCGATAATATCTGGCAAGTCCAAGAAAACTACGGACTTCGGTGGCCGATTTAGGAGGCTTCCAATTCAGCACTTCTTGCATTTTGGTTGAATCCACGGCAATGCCTTCCGCAGAAACAATATGACCAAGGAAAGGCACTTCTTTAAGCTAAAACTCGCACTTGCTGAATTTGACATACAATTGATGATCTCTCAGTCAATGAAGTACGATGCGAAGATGTTCAGTATGCTCTTCTTCAGACTTAGAGTATATGAGGATATCATCGATGAATACATCGGTGAGACCAACCCTACTCACTGGCTCGAGGACTATTGTCGTGCGTACAGGGCTGGGGGTGCGAATGACCTGTTCGCCATCCAGTACCTGCCACTCTTCCTGTCTGACTCGGCCAGAGGGTGGCTCGAACACCTTCCCGAGGGCAGCATATGAGACTGGTCCGACCTCCGCCGGGTCTTCGTCGACAACTTCCAAGGAACCTACACACGCCTGGGCAACTCCTAGGTCCTGAAGAACTGCAATCAGACCCTCGGCGAATCGCAACCGTTCGACCGACGCTTCAACCACAGGGACGACCGGTCGAGGGGCGGCTCGAGCAACAAGAAGTAGAGGAACCGCAGGCAAGATGAAGAGTTGGTGGGTGTCATCGAGGGACAGCCCTACCCCAAGCAAAGAAGCCGGTCGACAACAACCACTTCGAAAAGATGCTCGATATGCACCGACCACACGACCCTCGTCAAGCACACCTTGCGGGATTGCCACCTGATGCGGGCGTTCTACAGAGGTCATTTCCGATCCGACTCCCACCAACCTCAGAATCCTGACCCTCCTGCGAAGAAAGCCGAGGGCAACGTCGACAATGCCATCTCCGAGCCGGAGGACTACCTGATGATCTTCAGCGGGCCAGTGGCTTACGAGTCATGGCGCCACCAGAAGCAAACATAGCGGGAGGTCAATCTCACTAACCCCTCTGTGCCCACCTACCTCAAGTGGTCAGAGGCCTCAATCACCTTCAACAGGTCCGACCATCCCGACTACGTCTCTCAACCAAGGTGCCTGCCCTTGGTGCTCGATCCGATCATCAGCACCACGCGTCTGACCAAGGTCTTCATGTACAGCGGCAGCACCCTCAACATCCTCTACATCGACACCTTTAAGGCCATTAAGCTCTCGAAGTTTGACCTCCATTCGAACCACGTCCCTTTCCATGGCGTCATCCCCGGGGGTAGCGTAGTGCCTCTGGGTCAGATCACCTTGCCAGTCACCTTCGGCGACCACGATAACTTCAGGACAAAGAAGCTCACTTTCGAAGTGGTCAACTTCTCCGGCGCCAACCACGCCATCCTTAGTCGACCCTGCTACGCCAAGTTCATGGCTATCCTCAGCTATGTCTACCTCAAGCTTAAGGTGCCAGGACCCAAAGGCATCATCACTGTGATGTCTCACTTCAAGCACGCTCACGCCTGTGAGTAGGAGACCTACGAGTTGGCTGTGACCCTCGCAGGGTCGACTCAGCTCGAGGAGATCCGCAAGTCTAAGGTGTTGGCTGAGATCCTCGACTCCAAGCCCTCAACCTCTACGTCCTTCGAACCAGCCGACGACTCCAAGGAGATCATCCTCGACAACGTCGATTCGACGAAGAAGGCCAGGATTGGGACAGCACTCTCTGACAAATAGAAAAGCGCGCTCGTCGACTTTCTCGTTCGAAATCGGGATGTCTTCACCTGGGCATCATCTGATATGCTGGGCATCTCGAAGGATATCGCCGAGCTTTCCATATCCTTCCTAGGTCCTGACCAGTGAAGCAACGTCTCCGATGCTTCGACGCCGAGAAGCGCCGCGCCGTTGAAGAGGAAATCACCAAGCTGCTAGATGCTAAGTTTATCCAAGAGGTCTACCACCCCGAGTGGTTGGCCAACCCTGTAACAGTTAAGAAGAAGAATGGGAAATGGAGATTATGTGTTGATTATACGAGTCTCAACAAAGCATGCACAAAAGATCCGTTTCCTTTGCCGCGCATAGATCAGGTGGTCGACTCCACCGTTGGCTGTGAAACGCTTAGATTTTTTTATGCGTACTCCGGGTACCATTAGATATCCACGCGTGGCTCCTACCAGCCGGCTACGTCTTTCATCACGCCGTTTGGCTCATTTTGCTACGTCACTATGCCATTCGGGCTCAAGAATGTTGGCGCCACGTATCAGCGCTACATGCAGAAGTGCTTTCACGACCAACTAGGTCCGAATCTGGAGGTCTATGTCGACGACATCGTCATCAAGACTCGGCATGCTGCCAATCTCATTGAAGATCTGGAAGAGACCTTCGCCAACCTTCAGGAATTCTGCATCAGGCTCAACCCTGAGAAGTGCGTCTTCGGCGTCCCCTCCGTCAAGCTTCTCGGGTTCGTCATCTTCGAGCACGGCATCGAAGCCAACCTCGAGAAGATCGCTGCCATCTGCAACCTCGAACCCATCAGCAACGTCAAAGGGGTCCAGAAGCTCACTGGGTGCCTGGCGGCGCTCAACCGTTTCATCTCCCGACTGGGTGAGAAGGCCACTTTTTACAGACTCTTTCAAAAGTCCGATCGTTTCACCTAGACCGCCGAGGCTCAGGAGGCGTTTGAATAGCTCAAGACCATGCTAACTACCCCGCCGGTCCTAACCTCTCTGACACCTGGTGAGCCACTGCTCCTCTACATTTCTACAACTGCGAAGGTTGTCTGTACCATCCTCGTCATCGAGCGGTCGGAGTAAGGTCGCGCCTTGAAGGTCCAACGGCCCATCTACTTCATCAGTGAGTTGTTGGCCGATGCCAAGACTCGCTACACTCAGGTGGAGAAGCTGCTCTACGTCGTCCTCATCACCAACCGCAAGCTCTGGCACTACTTCGACAGCCACTCTATCTGAGTGGTGACAAGTTTCCCGCTTGGAGAAATCATCAACGAAAAATATGTGGTCGGGCGCATCGCCACGTGGGCTATGGAGCTCATGGGCTATGACATCACCTACGTGTCTCAGCAAGCTATCAAATCGCAGACCCTCACCAACTTCATCGCCGAGTGGACCGAAGCTCAAGAGCCGCCTACCCTCACCAACTTCGAGCACTGGACCATGTTCTTCGATGGCTCCTGCAGACTGAGAGGCTCAGGGGCTGGCGTTGTCCTCATCTCCCCCAAGGGAGACAAGTTTCGGTACGTCTTGCAGATTCATTTTCCCGCCTCCAACAACGCCACAGAGTACGAAGCCCTACTCCATGCCCTCCGAATGGCCATAATGCTTGGCGTCCGACGGCTCTACATCAAGGGCGACTCCGAGCTCATCGTAAACCAAGTCATGAAGATATCAAACTGCCAAAACCCAAGATGGAGCCTTACTGCTAATAAGTTCGACGGGCTCGAGCTCCATCACATTCTACACCGCGACAACGAAGCAGCCAACACCCTAGCCCGAATGGCCTCGAGCGGGATCCGATCCCCGACAACGTCTTCCTCGAGGTCCTCTCCAGGCCAACGATCAAGCTCAAGGATGATACCACCGACCCCCAGGTCGAGGCGGCAGTCGGCGAGCAAAACTCCGACCCTCAGGGCGGCGGTTATGCCCATCGTCCCCTGACTGGTCACAGGACATCTTCGCCTTTATCCAAGATGGCACTCTTCCGACGGACACCAACAAGGCCCGACTGGTCTCACGCCGAGCCAAAGCCTACATCATCACTGACAACGAACTTTATAAGCGGAGCCCCAACGATGTTATTCAGCGCTGCATCCCTCAGGCGGAGGGTTTCTATCTCCTCGACGACATTCACTCAGGTATTTGTGGGCATCACTCTGCCCCAAGGACCCTGGTGGGGAAAGCTTTCCGCCAGGGGCTCTACTTGTCCACGACGGTCTCCGAAGCCGAGAAGCTCATTCGCTCCTGCAGAGGCTGTCAGTTTTATGCTCAACAGACGCATCTGCCGGCCCAAGAACTACAGACAATTCCGATCACATGGCCCTTTGCGGTCTGGGGGCTTGATATCCTCGGGCCTTTCTGACCAGCACCCGAGGGCCTCACCCACCTTTTTGTTGCCATCGACAAGTTCAAGTGGATTGAAGCCAAGCTGGTCCCTTGCATCAGCTCTAGCCATGCCGTTGAGTTCATTCGCGACATCATTTGCCGTTTCGGAGTCCCGCACTCCATCATCACCGACAACGGTACACTGTTTACCGGTCACATTTTTTAGGAGTTCTGTGAAGAGTACCACATCCGACTTGACTTCGCTTTTGTGGCCCATCCGAGGACCAACAGTCAGGTCGAGCGCGTCAATAGGATGGTGCTCCAAGGATTGAAGCCTTGCATCTACGACTCCATCAGACAGGCAGCCGAGCGGTGGGTCAAGGAACTTCTGTCCGTATTGTGGGGACTACGAATGACCCCCAACAGAACCACAGGGTTTACCCCCTTCTTCATAACGTTTGGAGTCGAGGTCGTGCTGCCAACTGACCTCGACTACAACTCCCCGAGGGTCTGAGCCTACGATCAAAAAGTACGAACAAAGGACACCGACTATCTGCTCCAGCGCCAGCAGGCGCAAGAGGATCAAACCCACGGAAGACCGTGGCCCCACCCATTAGGTGGTCACTCGATTTTGTAGGCGTCAAACCATGTAACTCCGATCCGGTCCTATATAAAAGGGGCATTGGGGACGCTAGTCCACAGGTTAAGTCATTCAGTTCTATCACACACACACCCCACCTACAAGCGCAGGGGCTCCTCTCTGTGTGAGGCCCCTCCGTCATTATATTCGCGTTTTTGAGTTCATACGATTCGATATCTCTCTCGATCCTGGACGTAGGGTATTACGTCTTGACGGCGGCCCGAACCAGGCTAACGCTTGAGTCTTTCGTATATTAAGCTATTTTGAATACGAAGAGAGCACCGATACTCTCTCCGATTACGTAAATTTTAGTGTGCCAGTGGTCAGAACACCGACACTGTTTAAAGTATCTCTTATGATAAAACTAACCATAATAAATAAATGATATGTTTACAACTTTTTTGAATAAAACTGATGGTTAAATATAAAATCTAAAAGTGAAAAGTGACAAGAATTTAGGGACGACGGAGATAGTAGCATTTTTTTATTGAGCGAGCATACCATTTGACTTGTGATCCCCAACGATGTAGTAGCACTTACAAACTCTTAACGGTCATCACATCGATGGAATATATACCTGGTTGGCCGTAGTCCACAACCAGTACCCAATCCCATCGCCGGCAAACGATTCTATTCCAGCGGAATCATCTTTCTCTCTCTAGTACATATTTCCACGATGGTTCTTGCTCAAAATGGACCGCAACGAAGAGTCAATTGACTACACGCACTGGTGACAAATTCACTGGCATAATTCTCAGAAGTTGCTAGCGGGACTCAGAGTATGCACTGCATATCATTTTTTTTTGTTAACATGGGGATAGGGCACATTCATACACCTTTTTCATGAGTTTACGTATGGGGTACGTCACTAACGGTATTTCAAGATGTGTATGCACCATACCATACTACCTCTGCTTTAGAGTTATTATTATTAAGACAATATAGTAGTTTATGTTTTGAACTAAATTCTTGTTCTAGCGATAAAATTTAGAAACAGAGTAACTAGTAGCTCGTTCGTCCCAGAATAAGATAATTTTAAAAATTGTCAAAGTCAATGAACATTATTAATATTTTTCCACAAACTTAATCAAAGTTGTGGCAGTTAGCTTCGAATTTAAAGTGACACTTATACTACGATGGAGGAAGGCAGTTTAACTTGGATCTGATTTGAAGTGACGATGGAGGGAATAACTATACTGTAGTTGCAGACAGAACTATGACATGTGCCCACATTGTGTTCGCACGCTTAAAGGAGCTAAGGTCCTATTACATTGTACTCCACAATTGAGTTCTCAATTAGGGATAATTTCTTGAGATCACGTATCAATAATTTAAAAATAGAGGAAATAATACTTATATATGGAAAAAAAAGTTGTGGAATTCACGAGTTATAAACTGCTTGCGTGATGTAATGATACATTGATACAAGTTTCGACGTATCCTGCCTCATGGAGTCGGTTTCAGAGTACATACACAAAGCCACTCCCTGTTGAGTTTTTTTTGAAATTATGTCCACGGTGAATTGCGCACTTGCCAGAATGCCCATGAAAAATGGCTCCACGCTAGAATGCCCGTCGTCACTCACCACGTCGGTTAGAATGCCCACGGCCTATTTTTGGGACGAAAATGCCCCCATCTTCTTCGTTGCCGGAAGGTCGCGCTCACTGTCAACGCCCTGCCATGTTCGCCCCGCCGTTGTGCCAGCCCCACGATGAGCTCACGCGGCTCCAACACCGCAGCCTTGCCGCGTCCACGCCACCACTCGTGCTGCGCCTGTTCCGCATCGCCGCCGCCCTGCCGCATCCACCACGCCACCGGCGCCCCGCACTGTCGTGCTCGCGCCGTCAAGCTCGCGCCCGCG
>BCLH01000874.1:1615-20242 GCA_001602315.1 Zoysia pacifica
GAGATGTTGATGCTAGGAAAAGCACAACTGGAATAATCTTTTTCCTGGCCTGTAGTCCTATTAGCTGGCAGTCGATGAAGCAGAGAGTGGTGGCTCAATCTAGCTGCGAGGCAGAGTATATCGCAGCTGCAAACGCTGCTTGTCAAGCATTATGGCTGAGACGAGTGCTGTCTGAAGTGCAGGGAATAGCACCAAGTGTGCCAATGCTGAGAGTGGACAATAAGTCAGCAATTTCGTTGATAAAAAATCTAGTGCTTCACGGACAGAGTAAACACATAGAGGTAAAATACCATCTAGTCCGAGAAGCTGCTGAAAATGGCCAGATCAGTGTGGAGTTCATTAGAAGTGAAGAACAATTGGGAGACATCCTGACAAAACCTCTTGGCAGAGTCAAGTTCCTGGAACTCCGGGCGAAGATTGGTCTGGTCAATGTTGAACATGGCAAGGATTAGGAGGAGAATGTTACAGAATAATCCTTGCCTTCCTTCTCTCTTTAGTGTATTGCTTTCCTTAGCTTTGTAGCTATGTTTAGACAGTTTTTATTGTGTGATCGTCCTGTTAGGAAGGCGATTATTCGCTGCTCTGTAAACTCTGCATAAAAGGTAATAGAAGGGACCTTGGTAGGTCACCAATTCAGCAGAAAACAACCATCGGTGTTCCTCTGTGATAGCGTGTGTTCTTCTCGGTTTTAGTTTCTAACAGATAGCACCTCACGATGCACATTTAAATGTCTGTGTACGTGACTTCAACTGCTGGCATCTAGAAAGAATTCGTCATGCATTACAGAATGATACTCCCGCCTCTCCATCCGATCCTAAATTGTTGTCCCTATCATTTTTACATCATCCTTAACCCTTCGTCTTATTCAAAATATTAGATCAAATGTGTAAAATTATAACTCGTGATTAATATAACATTTATGATAAAGTAAATTACAACAAAATAACATTTATCATATTTATTAATACGATAAATAGTCAAATATGATGTTAACGGTGATAATAATTTAGGTGCGGTGGGACTATATAGTACCAATTTTCAGAAAAAAATACTCTGATATATTTTATAAGGCTTGTCCATGGAGCACGAAGATGCCGGGTCATTGTCGGATTTCACAGGCACGTCTCATTCGCTTGGTGCAGCATGAATATATGGTTTTACAATCTGTTGATCCAATCAGTCCTCACGCAAGATCTTTTTCTATTTCGTCTCCACTGTCTTTCTTCTCCTCCCATTTCCCGTTGCCAATAAAAACTGCACTAATAATATTCCTCGGATGATCATACCCGCAAGCAACCGCGTGTGAGTAATTTTCTTGACCTTATTTGCTTTGTCTTCTTGACCCACGACTAAGTAGGTGTATACGTTGCTTATTATAACCGTAGCTCGTAGGGATAGATATGGCTGCAGCAAGTGAAGGTTTCTTGCCCACCACTTCTACACCCTTGACCCACGACACCCAACGACGGCCATTGGACATTGGCAACTCCCACACATTTGCCCAACCACACAAGCACATGGTAGTGGTGGTAGAGGACCTCTAGCCTTTGCAGCTGTATCCAATCCCCAACCAACCACCGCCGCGGGGCCTCTTCTTCAACCAAAAAACCAGGCTAACCAAGACGCAAACAAGTACCACTTCTTTGGAGAACAGAAACGCACGCAAAGAGACCCCCGATCGCCGGCCGGCCAGGAAGACGATGAAGAGGGAAGGATGGCAGCACGGCAACGTCAAGGTCAGCCGCAACAAGATGCTCAGGATCACCGCCGCTGCCGCTGCCGATGGCGAGGAGGCCGTCGCGGAGCTCGAGAAGGCGCCGGCGAAGCCGACGAACGCGTCCAAGAGCACGGGCAAGTGCCGGCGGCCGCGTTGCGCGGACTGCCACTACCACCCGGTGAACAAGGCCCGGGACAAGGCCAAGGGCGCGCACAAGCTGCGCGCCTGCGACGTCGCGCTCAACCACCGCCTCGTGTCCTGGCGCGTCGTCGATGGCGCCACGGGCGCGGGCATACCGGACTACAAGGGCGCCTCGGCGTCCGCCGTGCTGGCCTACCTGGCCGGCAGCAACAACAGCAGCTGGCATGAGGACGACGATGACGGTGCTCTGGAAACGGCCCCGCCGGCCGGCTGCGGGCTCTCTGACCTGTATGACCTCATCGTCGGCCGTCACGCCGCGGACAGCGCCGGTAAAGAAGGTTACCGGGCGCCGCGTCCCACTGACATAGCTGTAGAAGGCACCGACGCAATCGAAGAACAGGAGCAGGATGGCAGTGATGACAAGGAAGAGGTGGAAGAGGAGGACCTGGGATTCTGTATGGTCGGCATCATGATCGCCCTCGAATTCTCCGATGGGGAAGAGGACTGGATCGTGGTGGAAGAGATCTGATCCGATCTCACCGATTTGGTAATGCCAAATTGCAAATAAGACATGCAGGATAGCCGTCCATTCCTCCGGGTATGCATGTTCATGTGTCTCCCAACTGCTGGCGATGTGTATGTGTCGCTCTGTTCATTGTGTCCTGTGTATATGGTGACTGTTAATCTTATTGTGGTCACGGATTATGCATGATTCAAACTTGAATTCCGTATTTGTGAATAAAATGAAGGTTGATTCTTCTAAAGCTTTTGGTGGTAATGCTAATTGAATTGCAGGGATGGAGCAGTATACGCTTGAATGCCCATCTAACAATTTCCCTATGTTCTTGCCCCTGTCCGATGCAATTTGATCTGCTTTGCTTTCCTACTGCAAATGCACTGCTCTTGAGTCAAATCTTCTTCACGTTCACAAAAAAAAAAAAACTGGATGAATTTGAGTTTTTAACATTGCTCTATTGTTTCAACACACGTACTTAGCTACCATTGAGAAGGATGGATTCTCAATCAACACACGTTCTAGATGGTTTGCTTCAGGTAGCGGACGGGCCGTGATGTTTGGTGGCCTATAGAGTTCTTGGCTGTTGGGTTGTCGTGTTGGCTCTCTCTTTGGACAATTGGACATCTATCTGCTCTAGTACAGTATCATTTTCGCTTCCCAAAGTTTTCTTCCGTGCAAGATTCAATCATTTATCGTAACTCAGTGTTTCCCTTAAACTGAAGGCTTCGGGAATGCCTTTTAACTTTACGTATTACTATCTGAAATTTTGTCACAGAATTATATCAGATGCATGACATTATCATCGCGTCATTTTGATGGCTGTGTTCCAACGGTTCAAATGGTGCACGTCTTTTTGATGAATACGATAGCCCAAACGATGAAAATATTTTGTATTAAAGGATCTGGTTGACATCACATCACGGATGATGAAGACCTATAGCCCCGATCTTTTAATTTTTGTAACTAATAGTTTTAAATCTTAATAGTAATAATAAATACCGCGAAGTAGTAGAAATTTACGAAGGACGCTGTTCCTGATAGCACATCCAATTTGGGACTCTGTTTTCCGCGGCGTCCAGGCACCTCAGCGTCCCCAGCGTGGAAAGCCCCTCATCGATGACCTCGCCTCGTCACTCAAGGTAGTGCAAACTTCTCGTGCGTAATCGATACCGGCCACGTAGCATCACGCTCGTGTGTTGCAGCTGCCCGGTGCCGGCCAGTCGTCGCTGTCGCTACTCACGTATGTCCACCGTGTCACTGCGCTTATCACTTTGGCCTCGTTTGATTCATATCCTCTGGGTTTTCTTTTGTATAGCAAAATTTTCTATACTTGATTTTAACTACTTATTACAGAATTAATATTAAGTAATGATTGCATAATTTATAGTTTTATTTTTTAAATATATTAATATAATTTAGGTTAAAAAATAATTTTAAATTATGAAGTGTTTGATTATGCAATGAATAAATATGATTGAGTGGCAAAGTTTATTATAGAAGGACAAAGGCAAAGAATATGAATTGGTTTCAGACAACTGATTTGCCACATCTCAATCAAAAAAATAAGTGGTTTCTTCTCCCAAACAGCCAGCTTCTTTCTAACTTTTCTCCGCGCTTCTTCATTTTGCACTGGGAATCTACGTCTGAATTAAGCAGCTCGCGACCTGCTTATTTAAGACTCGCGGTTAGGGAGCAGGAGAGGCCTTGCCGACGCGTTGAAACTCAACCCGACCGCCGCAGTGGAGCTCGACCCGGCCGCCTGCGGAGCTCGACCCGCACTGCCGCCGCCGGGGCTCGAGCTCGACTCGCCCGACCCCCGCCGCCGGGGCTCGACCGGCCCGCCCCGACGCTGCTGGAACTCAACGACTGAGGGGAAAAAAGCTGATGGCCAAACAAAGAACTTATTTTACCAGCAACTTATCTACTCAGTGTGTTAAATTATCAAAATCAAACAAAATAAGTTCTAAATTATCAATTGCCTCGTTGCAATTATGTTGTCTGCTAATCAGTTGGCCAGCGACTGCAAGCGTTTGCTGGCGCAGACCACGAGCATCAATGCTGTTCTGCCTGCTCGATGCTGCTTATCGTTAAAGCTGGCATGAGGCCCGGCCATTTTGGCCCTTTACGTGCATGGCCCAACACGATGGCGACACAAGGCTGTGCTTGGGCCTGGTCGCAAGCCTGCTGCACTGGCTAGCATGGCATGAGTAGTCTGGCCAGTTAAGCACAATGCTAGTTCCACATAGTCCATCAAACCTGGCTTAACAGGCCCATGAATTCTTAGTTTAAAATTTAAAAGTTTAGATCAGTTTCTCAAAAATAAAGATGTATTTTCTCTTTGGTACTTTAAGCCGGCGTGACCCTTGTAAAAATTGTCATGCTGTGCTTGGACCATGGGAGCTAGCCCACAAACCGGCAGGAGCTCGACTGGACCCAGGCCATGCCTGGCTTGCACGAGCCGTTGGTCACTTGTTAGCTCCGGTCACTTTGTGCTTCTCGCAAAGGTCGCTATCATGTTAATGCAGCTGAGGCAAGATGCCCCCCCCCCCCCCCCCAACTTTTTTGCACGTGTTTGTGCCTTTGTTCTTCTGTACATGCTCTTTTATAAATTAATTTCGAAGCTAATTAATCTAAATTGTCAAATTTAGATTGGATGGCTAAGATTCAATTAGTTGCAAGGGTTTGTTT
Organism: Zoysia pacifica; assembly: GCA_001602315.1. NCBI lineage: Eukaryota > Viridiplantae > Streptophyta > Magnoliopsida > Poales > Poaceae > Zoysia > Zoysia pacifica. Next base: position 6,679 of record BCLH01000874.1, read on the forward strand.
CAGATTTTATCTTCTGGGTTCATCTTGGATCCGATGGAAGGTGCAGAATCCGACCGCCCCATGTCGATTGCTGACTACAACGATGATCTCAGCCTCAAACTACGGTGGCCAGTTTTCCTCGAGGTTTGAACCAATTGAAGCGGAGCTGGAGGGGGTCCACACCATGGGGGCCCATGCCATCAGGAAAGGTCATTAGGACATGTACAACAGTGAGACAGAAGGTTGTCTCTAACAGTTTAAAATTTAATATAGAGACAGTAAAAAGATGGATCACACAATGGACTGTCTATTTCATTGTCTCCAAGTTATTTGATGCTTTTTTTTATATACAAGATCAATCATGAAGATTATTTTGTAGACCACAATGTTGCTACTTGATAACAACGTTGTTCTCCCATCCACAAAGAACTTGTTTGAACTAGATGAAGAAATCCTTTGCCTAATCCTCTCTCTAACCTATCAACCCAAGAAAAACATAATACTAATTTTGTTGCAAGTTACAAAAATGGTATGCACAATCAAAGTGGAATTGTTGTATTTACTCTTGGCCTCCACTACCTGCAACCCAAACTGCCGAGGATATTCAGAACCAAGAACAAAAGCATCTCAAAATCATCCATGCCAAAATCCACCCAACTCCACGGCGGCAGTGCAAGGAGGAGCAGTGTGCAGGTTGTTGCAGCGAGCATCTTGATTGGCGAACTCAAATTGTTGCTTTGTAAACATCTGCACATGGATGCGCTGGTGCTGCTCTCACTCTCTCTCGCTTTCTACTTCTCGGATGCGTTATAATTTCCAGCTCCAGCAACCAAATCAACATCGCTGTTGGCATCACCGGCTCGGTGCTGTACAACATCAGCGAGCTGGAAGATGACCGGCGGTTTCCCATAGCGCAATGTCATCGGCCGCGATGGGTTCAACGTCGTGTACGGAGATGTGCTTCTTGATGGTAAGTTGTCGCCGTGAAGAAGATGCTCGACCCCGAGGAACAGATGCCGTCGCGCCCGCCGCAGAGCCACGCCTTCACACGTCGAGCTGCTCCGCATCCGATGGGGCGGGCTCTCGCCGCCGGTGTCCGTGAAGAATACCTGACGGATTGTAGAACCGATTTGTCTCCGAGTCAGATCCGAGCGCTTCGTCGGCTCCAGAAGACGAAGACGTACATCATAGCTCTCCTCGTGGACAGGGCCTCGTAGCACGGGCCTTCGCCGTCGCTTCGCGAAGCGATGGGGCGTCCGTCTCCTAGCGCCACCGAGGACTATTTTGCAAAATGGATGCAATGAGACAGCCGTTGTACATGCCCTTAAGGGGCGGGAGGTGGAGAGGTGACACCAGTGACCTCTGACGGCGGTGAGCAGCAGCTTCGGGTGGTGAAGCTCATCGAGATATGGTCCTCTGAGGGCGGCGTTCCCTTAGGGACTTTAGGCTCTTACAGGGCTACTTTTAGTGGCACTTGGGCGGCCACGGGATTGGCGAGTTTTATATGAGGCAGGTGGCCACAAGATTCAGAAGGGGAGGAGAGCGATAGAGGTGGATCAGGCTGTTCAGCAACCATTTCGGTAGCAACTTTTGTTTGCCACTAACCAAAGGAAGAATTTGCATTTCTCGAGAGTCCACGTATGCCAAATCCATTCCCATGATCTGAATTGAACTGTCCCTGAAAAAGGCTTTCATATGTAGACTTTGCGGTGTATTGGCCACTAGAAGAGAGGCGCCAAGTGTGCAGGTATGCTACATCCAACTGTAGAGTGAATTCCAAAAAGAGATCTCAGAGACAAAGATAATCAATAATGGTGCTAACTTTGACTGCTCCCTTCACATCCGTGATCCAAAGATGATCGTTCAAAGCTTCAGCAACTTTGTGTTTGTTAACTATTCTTTTGGGGACTCCTGTATAGAGCTGAGGTACCAAATCTTCCAAAGGCTATCCATGAAGCCATCTATCCTTCCAAAAGAGAGTACAAGTCCCATTGCCCACCACTGTAGTTATAGCCACATCAAAGAATGTGCTCACTTGTTGTACTTGAATGTGAAATGAGCCCCATGAACAATGTGGTTCAATTTTTTTAATCTATAACCAGCGCATTCGAAGAGCCCATGCTGGTAGGTCAATGGCCATTGCCAAATCAATAAGTGTTGCAGTCATTAGAAACTGAATTTGAATGCTTCGACCAGCTCTACTCATAAGCTATGCCTTCCACCCGCCTTCCACCCTGGCAACTGGTTTGCAATCTGATCAATAATGTGTTGAATTTGTGCTTTTGTGAGTCTTTTTAGTGAAAGAGGTAAGCCAAGATAATGTCAAGGAAAGCTAGAAACTTCAATAGGTAGATATCGGTGGATCACCTCAATTTCTTCTTCTCCACAACAGATAGGATATGCATACTTTTCTGTACATTTGTCTTCAAACCTAAGGGGCCTCAAATAGTTTCAAAATTTCCGTAGTAACTACCAAGTCTCCTGCTCCAAGCACCACATCATCAACATAAAGTGATATACGATGCTGGAGGGCTCAGCTTGAGAAAGGCAATAGTAACCTGTTAGTTTTAGCGGAGGCCGCGCGCGCCAGACAATATTTCGGGCCGAGTTCCAATGTCTTGGGCCAATCCCAACGTCGATCGCCTATGATCGGAAGCGAAGTTGACGGTGGCGCCATTGTCAGGGCTCACTGGTGTTACCGTTTTCATGCTTCGATGATCCAAACTCAATGGGAATTGTCCTAAGTAGCAGAAGGGAATGAGGGGAGATTCATCGTGTAGATGACTGGTGACAAGCTCTCGACGACGAGCACTCCGGTGGGGTTGGGCACTTGCAGGGATTTTGTTTATAGGAATGAAACAAATGAAATATGGAGAAAAATCTGAAATGCAATCACAATTGCCGAAATTTTGGCCGGGCAGTCATCGACCCTTTCTAGGCAGACACCATGTTCCTTGTCATCTAACGTGGACACTAGATATTTGTTGTCACCCTGGCGCAGATGACCAAGTCTGCTTTTAAAGTAGTAGAGATTATTATTACAATTATTATTATAGGGCTGTTATTATAAACAAATAATCATTATGATGCCATGCTGTTGTAGGGATGACGCAATAAAGCAGGTGCTAAGATTTACTTTTATGTTGAAAACTCTCGGATTAATCTGGACGCTTGATTTTCAACTTGATGGATGGGATTTAATTAGACCAAACGGTTAACTGGGATCTAAATGGGTTTGTCCGCTCTAGATCCAGTGACTGAGAGGGAGTCACTTCCGGTGGTGACGACACCATGGCAGTGCGTTGGAGTTGGCAATTCCGAATGCTCCAGCAGCCCAAACTCTATGGGATCTTAGAGCGTGTTTGGCATGGCTCTACTCCACCGTAGAGCTGCTCTACTCCAATACTCTCTGGTGGAGCAACTCCTCTATGAAGTTGAATTTCGCTGTTGAGGTGTTTGGCTAGATGGATAATTGTAACTCCAAAAAGGAGAGTTTATTAAGTTGATTGCCCTTCATACCCTTGACTGTCTCAAGTATTTTATTAGGAACAATTAAATCAATTTATTTTTTTTTCGTATGAGCTGCTAGTACTAAACGAAACACACGAGCAAAAAAATTATTTTTCACTCAGACACATGAGTAGCTTCTCCCTATTGGTGCTCGCCATCGTCACGCCGCTCATGCACCTCCCCATCCTCGCACTCTCCCTCCGTCCAGACAGCCTCGAGCACGCCACCATGTACCTCCACCTCACGGTCTACCCGTCGGGGCCACTACCACCGGCTCCGGTTCCCCTCCGCGGACCACGCCAGCCTCGAGGGCCCCTACCACCGGCTGCTGCAGGTCGTGGTGACTGTCCTGCCCAGGAGCTTTGCCGTCGCGACGGTGCAGTCGGCGTCAGTTCTGTTCCAGGGCCTGTGGTTCGTGGTCATGGGGTGCGCGCTGTGGGTGCTGGCGCTCCTGTCGAGCGGGTTGCACGATGTGGAGGGGAGCGGCACCGACGCCATGCGGAGCGCGGTGACGTGCTCGACGCAGGACGCGGGGCGCAGGGCGGTGGTCATGGCCAACCTGCAGTTCGGCTGGGTGCTCTCCATTGTATGGGTTGTGACAGCATACTTGTGCCTTAGGGTGGACGGCCCAACGTAGGGGCATCGGGGCACGACGGGCGTCGAGGGTCAGCACGTAGCGGTCAGCGCCGCGAGGGGCGTTGGGGCGCAGCGGCCGACTGGACGGGGGCATGTCAGGGCGCAGAGGACGGATGCTCCGCGGCCGGGCGTCAGGGGACGACTCGGGCAACGACGTGGAAAGAAACAGGTGGCAGCGTGTAGGATAGGAAAAGAGATCGAAAATGAGGAGAAAAAAAAGAACGGTTTGTTGTGGATTGTGTAACCAGTGGTAAAGGTGGGTAATTACCTTGGAACTCAACGCCTTTTTTTGTTTCGGGTACTTTTGGAGTTGGAAAAAGGGTGCTTCAGAAATTTGTATTAGGGCTTCACCAACTCCACGGAGGCTCCACAAATTTTTGGAGTTGGGATATTTGGCTACATTTTTTGGACTCCAGGGTAGAGTTGAACTCTGGAGCCATGCACACACGCCCCGAGCCTATGTAAAGATTTGCTTGAGGGGAAGCTCACCGAGGGGGGTGTCATCGATGAGATGAACAGAGAAGGGTGCTTGACGGTGAGGCGTGACGGTGGGAAGTGGTCCTATGGGGCAGTGGCGGTGGGGGAAGACCAGCATGATCCTACGGTGTACGGATGATGTGGATGTGGCTCCCAATCTTCTGTCAAGTCATGTTAACTCTAGATTTGGTGAAGATACAACATACAATCGACTCGGCCTCAAATTAACACGATTCAAACCACGCAGTCATGGCACCACTTCTCTAGTTATCAACCATGCAACACACAATTGATGTCACCAAGAAGGCTAATCCCAACATGCATATCAAAAAACACAAGCAAGAATAAGGAAGAATGTAACTCAATTGTGAAATTTGAATTAAACTCATGAAGTTGGAATCCAAGTCTAATGATGGTGGTTACTGTTTATATAGAGTTTAGTATATCCATAGGGAGGAACTCTAATACTAATGGGCATAGAAAAAATACACGGCCCAAAGGCCAAAAGATGGTGTCACAACACCTTGATAGATTCTGAACATTATATTTTTTTGGTGTTTCTTAAAGATCTAGAATGTATTTTGGCACAGGATTAGATACATTGGATAGCTTATCTCTTTAGCTTTCCATCTATATCTAGAACGTCTAAAACGGAGTTCGTATGTGACCTGGGCATCCGTTGTAGTATAGTCTGCTCCTGGAGTCTGACTCGGACTCGAACCTGAGTTAGATTCAGACTCCTTTTGTAATTGAACGTCCTTCCTTGTCTTGTGCATCTATAAATTATTCTCCAACTTTTCTTCCTCCTCTCTGATGTTTTTAATCATGATAAAATCAAATGAAGAAAAAACATGTGTTTAGAAACGAGCTCACCTATAATCTTAACTGTCGTATATGAGTTCCATCAATACCAATCTGAGGAGTGTTGTGTGTATCGAAAGGAGTGATGTCCTCATCATCATCTCCTTCTTGTTTTGGAGTCGTTCTCAACTCAAGTTCATTGTCAGGACCTCGACTCCATTATGCCCTGCAACATGCATGAAAAGATGGAGGCCACGAATGTATTTGAATATAATTAATCATTTGGTGGCGCAAAGATCCTTACAATCTCATCATTCTCCTCTTCTTGATGGCAAGCGGTTCTTGGCTTACTCCCTAGGTTAGCACAATTCGATAAACTTGCTTCGTGAATCAACTCAATTCTGTGTTCACTCACTCGAATGGGTGAAAGTCTTGGAGGTATTTCTTCGAGAATAGTATCACGATACTTCTGCAAATGGTTAGTAACAAGAGTGGGCAACTAGCTAGAAAGATCATGACTTGCAAATAAAGCATCTTTGCACACTAAAGCATCACATGACTCATTTTTGTCATAAAAACCAGCAAGATCAATTGATTGCCAAAATTTATTTTTTAAATAATTCACATGATCAATATCATCATTATCATATGTAATGAGAGCTAAATGTTTAATTTTAGCACTAGTGAATAGATAAAAATTAAATGTATCAAATTCGTTCACTTCTTGTTGCATAGTAAGAATAGAAATATCAGCACACAACCTCTCATTATCACAAGAACTAATGGACAAATCAAACATTGACGAAGATAAATAGATCAAAGGTGATACTTGCCGTTGTTTTACAATAGTAGGATAGACAAGAAATTTTAGCACAACTAAAATAGTGTCACTATTGTAGATCTATGTTCAATAAGTTTCTTCTTATTTTCAGCAATACCTTTTGGCGTGTTATGATTCGTCTCATCTTGAGCTATACATAGAACATTATGTATCTCTTCTTTCATCACATTTGTATCACTTTCATCTTCTAATTTGATCTTAATTTCCTGTAAAATATTAGGTGCAATAGAAGGTACACTAAAAATCACCTCCTTCAAAGAGTGTACATCACAACTAGACATAGGTTCAGAAGATGTATTAATAAAAAATTTTCTCATTAAAATTTTAGCATCACTCCATATTAAAGAATATTTTTTTGTTATGTACAACCATTGCCACCGAGTTGAAGCACTAACAGCATTCAAAAGCTTTCTCCTTTCACACATACGGCATAGTCCGAATATGTTATCAATCTCTCTTTACCAAGCAATATATTTAATAGAATCTAAACCATCACATAATGGAAGAGATGAAAGAATATAATTACTCGTGTAAGGAGATGATGTATCAATGGTCCGAACCTCATGCGTCTTTTGATCATGTGCGACATATCTCTGAGGTGGATTACATCTTTCAAAGTTTGCCAACATATTGTCCATGTACTCATTTTGTTTTTTAAAGATTGCATCGAGATTATCAAGTATTTTTTACAGAGTACTACTCAAATTGTATTCACCTTCTTTTCTTCCTATCATGGTTAGAAAAATAGTACATAGAGAGCGCGGAATATTATTCCTACAACTACAGTGAAATGGGTGGTGAAAATTTGGTAAAAGCAAACGACTTACCGAGCTCTTGCTAGATTCTTACCAAAGCAAAGTAGAGGATGGTGCAACCAGTAGCAGGAGGAACCTGAAATCAACAGTGTAGTAATTGCAAGGTCGTATACAGTGCTGAGTAAAGGTGAATATGTGGAGCTTGGAGGACTAAAAATTTATTTGTGGAACACAATTCTATAACAAATAGCAATATTAAACAAGTGTTCAAAGTATTATGTTTTAGTTGCTGTCCCAATCTTATAAAAAATTCATATGCTAAAAGAATATGAATGAAGATATCAAAGGGCAGCAACAGCACATACGATAAAGCTTCAGAAATCAGCAACCTGTTCAGCACTTGAAAAATAAGCAAAGGTTAATTTTCAGATTCTTGATGTTCAAAATTTTTTATTTTTTTGAAATTTTTTTCTTCACAAGAAGCATAAAAGATGGTACATGATCAAATTTCATATCAATTTGATGAATGATGTGACTTGGAGAAAATCTCAAAATTTTGTAAAATCTATTCTGAAACTTCAGAGCACTAAAACAGAAACTTATGGTCCAAAATTGTTGAATCTAGGATCGTTAGAGGTTGGAAATTTTTTTGTAGATATCCTAAAGTACTAATATATCTAATTTAGAGTCCAGAAACAAAAGTTATGACTATTTTAATTATGAATCTTTAGATTAGATTTTTTTGAAAGGTTGAAAATAGATTCGGATTTCAAATTAGGTGCAAAATTTGTAGATAATTTTATGGCAGAAGCTTATGGATGGGTGATTTGGATGCTAGGGATCTGTTAGTGGATGAAAGAAGGGATGGGTGGGTGGGGAAAATTTTTTATGCAAGATAACAGATATGAAGACGGATAACACATTGAACGATGAAAGAAAACAACTAGATGCAAAAAGATTTCAAAATCCAGGAACCAAAACACAAATTAAAGACACAAATTTAACACTACGAACTCTAAAATGAAATTATGTAAAACCTAAACACGGCTTGAATAAAAGAACACCTAACGATCTGCTATTTTTTTGTAGCGGCATTTTTTTGGACGATAGGATGAATACAAAATTGACAATGATAGATGTGAACCTGACGGTATACCTGATGAGGACATCACTTCTTTAGATATATACAACACACCACAAATTAGTATTGGTGGAACTCGTGCACAACAGTTGAGATTAGAGGTGAGCTTGTTCTTAAATATATATTTTTCTTCCTTTGAGAATAGATGGCTACTTAATAATTTTATCATGATTAAAAATATTGGAGAGGGTCAAGAGAAGCATAAAGAAAGACTTGGAGATGCTCAAGACAAGCAAGACATGTTCAACCCTGAAAGAGATACAATCAAACTCAGAGTCGAGTTGCCGTCAGGTTCTAAGAGTAGTCCACACAAAAACGCATGCCCAGGTTGAATACGAACTTCGTTTTGGACGTTCTAGATATGGATGGCAAGTAAGGAGATGATCTTTCCAACGAATGTAATTCCATTCCGAAATACTTTCGAGATCTCCAGAAATCACTAAAAAAATAACATCTAGAATTTGTCATGGCGCTATGACACCATCTTTTGGTCCTTAGGTCATGTATCTTTCCTAGCCCCATTAGTATTAGAGTTTGCCCTCTAAAGACCTTCTAACCTTTATATAAACAATAGCCACCATCATTAGAGATAGGTTGATTAGTTTTCATCTGTTATAAAACAGTTTCGCCTTTTGACGGTTTGTTGAATTCTAACTTCATGAGTTAATTCAGCTTTTATAATTGAGTTGTGTTTTTTCTTGTTCTTGCTTATGTTCTTCAATTCGCAGACTGTGATTAGCCTTTTGGGCGAGGTCAATCGTGTGTGCATGGTTGATAACCAGAGAAGTGATGTTGCGATTGCGGGGTTCGAATCATGTTGATTTGAGACCCAATCGATTGTGTGTCGCATCTCCACCAAATCAACCATGCAGCACTCGATTGACCTTATCAAGAAGTCTAATCCTAGCCAGCGAATCAAAGAACATAAGCAAAAACAAGAAACAACGCAACTTAATTGTGAAGTCTGAATTCAACTTACGAAGTTGGAATTCAACAAACCGCCAAACCGTAAAATTGTTTTATAACAGAATAAAATTAATCAAAACCTAATTCTAATGATGATGGCTCACTTAGGGGGAAACCCTAATACTAATAGGCCTAGAAAAGATACACGACCCAAGCGCCAAAATATGGTGTCACAGCACCTTGACAGATTATGAATGTCATATTGTTTTGGCGATTCTTAGAGATCTAGGACATATTTTGACACGAGATTAGATCCGTTGGAAAGTTTATCTCCTTAGCTTTCCATCCATTTCTAGAACATTTAAAACAGAGCTCCTATGCTACCTAAGCATTTGTTTTAATACAGGCTACTCCTGGAGTCCGACTCGGACTCAAACCCAAGTTGGATTCAGAGTCCTTTTGTAATTGAACATTCTTCCTTGTGCATCACCAAATTATTCTTCAACTTTCCTTCTCCTCTTCAATGTTCCTATTCCTGATAAAATCATTAGGTAACCATGTATTCTTAAAGGAAAGAAAATATGTGATTAAGAATAAACTCACCTCTAATCTCAATTGTCGTGTATGAGTTCTATGTATACTAATCTGAGTGTTGTGTATCTCTAAAATAGTGATATCTTCATCATCCTTCTCTTTTTATTTTGAAGTCGTCCTTGAGTCAAGTTCATTGTCAGAATCTCGACTTCACCATCCTCTGCAACATACATGAAAAGGTAGAGGCCATGGGGGTAATTTAATGTAATCACTTGATGACTCAAATATCCTTATAATCTCAATCACCTAGGGCGGTTCTAGATGAGGGTGCGTGATGGCCGCTAGGCAGCTCAGGTCTGGTGCTCGGGACGTGGAAAAAAGACGGTGGAGTTGGGCTTTTTAAAGGGGGAAGAGGCATCCGAATTGAGGAAGCAGTTGGGGAAGATTTGGACAAAATCTCGGAAGTTTTGGGGGTGGTTCGTGGATAAAGGTGGCGGTTGCGGTTGGTCCTAAAGATTCAGCTGAAGGTTGGGGATGACTAGTGGGACCCACCTATCAATGGGAGAAAGAGAGGAGGATGGAGGCGGCTGGGCTGCTAGTGAGGTTGGCCAAGAGTAGGGTGGCCATGGAGAGGGAGGGAAAATTGGTTGCGGCCAGGGCAGCGAATTTCTTCTTTTCTTTTGTTTTATTTGTTTTATGTGTCTAATTCATTTTATCAAGATATTTCTAAAACAACAGAAGAATTTTTTAAAAGATTTTGAGATAAATTCATTTCAATTTATTTGAATGTTTTCAAATAAAATCAAATTTAAAAATAAAAAATATATTTTCAAGTTACCTTTTCAGAAAGCAAAAGGAAATATCCATTCTTTTCCAAATGAATTAAACTTTTTTTAAATCAATACAAACTCATTTTATAAAAGCATGTTAAATGATAAGAAAAACATTACATTTATTTTCAAGAAAATTTTCTATACATTTAGAATTAAAAATAAATAAATAAAATATTTAAATAATTCATAATTTTCTTGTTATTGTTGAGAATTATTCACATCCCAAATGGAAAATTTAGAGTGACAGTTGTCAACTACTCCGATGAGCTCATCCTTGGGTTATGGTTGCCAGTTTCCTCACGATTTGACCAAATTGAAGCAGGGCTGGAAGGGGTCCTCACCATGGGGTCACGTGCCATCAAGAAGGGTTGGTGCGGGGTGGGAGGTGGAGAGGTGGCTTCGGCGACCTCTGACCGAGGCGAGTAGCAACTTCGGGTGGCGAAGCTCATTGAGATGCAGTGCTCTAGAGGACGCGCGGCACAAGGGAGCTTGACATGGGGTTTTTAGGCTGCCCATGGGAGGCGACGTCTTCTTATAAAAATATTTTATAAATAAAACTCCAAATTGAGAGAATAATTTTAAAAGATTTTGAGACGACGAAACATTTTATTTTATTAAAAAATCAAATAATTTTTTTAACTTAGATAAGTTTAAGAAACCTTTTCAAAAATTTGAGTAACATTTTTTATTGAAATAAATTTGCTTTTAAAATCATTTTTGAAATCATGTTAAATGATAAAGAAAGCATTGAAACTTTATTTTTAAGACTATTTAAATACAATTAAAACTTAAAATTAAATAAAATTCTTTAAATACTTAAAATTTAAATACCATTGGAATGGCTTATAATAGCAAGGGCACGTTGCCCATACATCACTGCAAATCAAGTACTAACGTCTTACATATCTTAGTGATACATGCGAATCAAATAAATTGTCTGGAGACATCCAATCATACCTGGGAGAGAAATTAGCGTATAACGACATGACTGATCTTTGTACCTTAGAATGAAACAACGGTGTCCACCACGTATGAAGATCAGCTTGCACCAAATCTGGAATTCAATTCCAATGTCCATCACACATGAAGTGCTGCCTCCGCTCTTTTCTTTCAATCAATGCAGCGGATCTCGTACGATTAACATGCAATCTCCTGTTAGTACATCTTTGGATTTGGAAGAGAGGGAAAGTTGCCGCCTTTGGGTTCTCTCCTAACGGCTACTTATCCACTGCTGCCACCGGCATGGCGACGGAAATTCTCTTCCTAGTCCCTGCCGCTGCCCTGTGTTGCGCCGCCACTGCCGGCTCCCCATGCTGCTCCTCCTACCTCGTGTCTCATCCCCGCGCTGCCGCCGCACGGACTCTGCTCCGCCCTGTTGGTTGCCACATACTCCCCTGGCGCGGCTCCTCCCCATCTCGACCTGCGGCACGCGGCCTTCTCTACTCGTTGCTAGAGAAAGACCAGTAAGGTGATGAAGAAGAACGGAAAATGCATATGTCCTCTGAGGACCAATCGAAATAGATGAGAATTTTTAATCTCCCCCAAATCTCTGTCCATTTCTTCCTTTTTCTTGTTGCCCTCAGGTGTTTGACGAATTTCCTTTTTCATGGCGCTTCTAGATCAGGAAGGACACTAGAACGGGGGGGTGCCCCAGTGGGATTTCATGCCCAATTTCTTAAGGATAAAAAAGTTGGTCTATTCTTCTCTCTTGAAATGGTCACTACTGGGCACTTTGATTTCTATTTTAGTCCTTTGACAAGAAACGCTAGGAAGAGGAAGAAAATTCTAGTTGGACAACTGTTTCTCGGTGCAGAGAAAACAGGAAGGATGCCAATCTAAAGAGGCTTGCTTTTGGAAGAAAAATTATTCAAGATTCACCTCCTGTCAAGTCACGGCCTCGAGAACTAGTCGACGATCAATCTTGGTTCGTTTTACTGCCCCTTACCAAATGCTGGCATGAGGGTATGTATGCACAGAGGTTAGTAGGCATGTCATCGTAGGGATTGCCATGATTTAACCATAGTTCGGTCTAATTAAGCTAAATCTTTCTATCTTATTCTGAGTAATTGAAAGAAGTACTTTATTTTCAGAACAGATTGATGTAGCCACTGGCTTCCCCAAGATTGGGCTCACTGCAAACTGATGTAGCTGTGACGGGAGAAGCAGAAACTGATTGTGGAGATCGAAGGCTGCGGCATGACAAGGCCTGAATTTGTATTTGGAGCGTGATCTCCGGCTGGCATCTCTGCCTCGCAGTTGCAAATTTTTATATTAGATACATGGGTAAGTAACTTAGTTCATCTCTGCTGGATAGTTTTTGTTTCCTGAGTGACGACATCAACAGGTTTTTGTTGAAGATTGCACACAGCTCAATTGTTAAATTGTTATAACAGGTTACCAATTGATATACTTGTTTTGGTTCATCTATTATTTAAGTCGAAGGATATTATCAAACTTTGATTGGAAGCCATTTGTCGCCTATAGGGTGTTGAACAGCAAGGTTTCTAGCGGTCGTCATTCAAGAGGCATGATGGCCATCGGAGAGTTGTAGGTTGTCCAGTGCGGTCAGTCACTCCATCCTTACCTTCTCTTCCTCTTCATACTAGCACCACTATTATAATAAACACTACTCAACATTGGCATCCAGACAAGAACCTTTCCTCCTTGCCTACCGCTCTTACATTGTCCAAATTTTGATTGGTAAATAGAAGCTATAAACTTCACTTAATCTGAAACTGTAAACCTGAAATTATAAAATTTAGGTATTTGATTCACTGCTTATATGATATGTAGGGCTTTACAATCTGAACTGAAACTGATACTATGAGCTCAAATTGTGAAACTTAAATTCCAAATTCCGCTTGAGATCTCGAGTAACAATGTTGGGCATGGTAAGTGTCACACACCAAATTTTTCAATTTGGGGATGTGAACCTTTCTTCACTAAAATAAAGCAAAATTTACAATTACTTAAATAATTTTAATTATTATTCATTTGTTTTCAATTTTAAAAGTATTCAAAATTTCCTTAAAAATAAAGTTTTAAATGTTTTTGTTTAATATTAACTTACTTTAATAAAATGATTTGCTATTTATCTTTAATCCAAGTTTATTTAAAAATAATAATAAAGAGGTGTTTTCCCTAAATTTGA
>BCLH01000874.1:34582-55391 GCA_001602315.1 Zoysia pacifica
CCGATGCAGCGCGGGGATAGCGACGCGGGCTCCACAGGAGAGCGGCACGCTGGCGACGACGGCACGCGGCTCCTCGCGACTGACCCTAGCGGACGGAGCGGCGGCGGGTTCGAGGAAAAGTAGGCGCGCGACTGGGAAAACGCAGAGCGGCGGCGCGAGGGAGATTAGGCAGTTGGAAAATTTCTGGGGAGAAATGAGGTGGGGAAAAAGAGGATTAGGGTTATAGGGAATTTATAGGAGGGTGAAAAAAAATAGAGGGTAGAAATAAATCTGGAAATTTATTGAAAAAATGTGAAACAATTAGGAAGGCTGCAGAAATTAATTAAGAGAAATATTTAGAGACCCGAAAAAAATTAATTAGGGAAATTCGGAAAATAATTTAGTCAAACGTAAAAATTACGCGGACTAAAGTATTCCGACACTAGATGAATTTAGATAAAATGATTGTGGATTGGACGGAAAGAAATTCGGGACGAATGATTTTTGAACGGAACACAATTCTGATATTGACAATTAAATTAGAACGAAAATTAGGCGTAAATTGCTGCTTTATTAATTCGAGAATTCGGGATGTTACAGACTCCTCCCTTACAGGATCTCGTCCTCGAGATCAAGAAGCGGACTCAAATAAATAGGGAAACTCCTTCCTCAGCTCATCTTCCTTCTCCCAGGTAGCCTCTTGCTCAGTGTGGTTGCTCCACTGAACTTTGAGAAACTTTATCTTGGACTTTCGCATTTCCTTGAACGCCTCATCAAGAATCTTCATCGGGTACTCCAGGTACTCAAGCGTGTCCTGAATATCTAAAGCATCAGGGACAACTCGCTCCTCCGGCACTTGAAGACACTTCTTTAAGTGAGAGACGTGAAACACCGAATACACACCTGCAAGCTCGGATGGCAAGTCCAACCTGTAAGCAAGATCACCAATCTTCCTGAGAATCTTGAAAGGGCCAACAAACCTCGGAGCCAACTTCCCTCGAACATGGAAGCGACGCGTGTCACAGAGAGGTAACACCTTAAGATACACCCAATCATCAACCTCAAAAGAAAGAGGCCTCCTCCTCTTATCCGCATAGCTCTTCTGACGGCTCTGAGCAACCTGGAGATGCTCTCTGACCTTCTAAACCTTCTCCTCAGTAGCTCGGATAGAATCAGGATCAAAGAAAGACCTCTCGCCAACCTTTGACCATATGAGCGGGGTACGACATCTCCTACCATACAACGCCTCAAAAGGTGACATACCCAAACTGGCCTGAAAGCTGTTGTTGTAAGAGAACTTCCCAAAAAAAAGACTGTCCTCCCAGCTCTGCCCATAGGTGATCACGCAAGCTCTCAACATATCCTCCAGAATCTGATTCACACGCTCTGTCTGATCATCTGTCTGAGGGTGATACGCTGAACCGTACACCAGGTGTGTACCCATAGCCTCATGCAAACTCCTCCAGAATCTCGCGATAAACTGAGACCCGAGATCAGACAGAATGCTCTTCGGTGCACCATGCAACCTCACAATGTGATCAATGTATAGCTTAGCCAATTGATCAACTGAGTACCTCTTATTCACAGGAATGAAATGAGCGGTCTTAGTCAATCGATCCACCACCACCAAGATAGCATTATGATGGCGAGACGTCAACGGCAAACCTGTGATGAAGTCCATACTGATGTCATCGCACTTCTAAGAAGGGATCGACAATGGCTTCAGCAACCCAGCTGGCCTCTGGTGCTCAGCCTTAACTCGCTGACAAACATCACACAAGGCAACATACTCAGCAATGTCTGCCTTCATGCCAACCCACCAGAAATGAGTTCTCAGATCCTCGAACATCTTGGTGCAACCTCGGTGGATAGAAAACCTCGAATCATGAGCCTCTCTGAGAATAGCATCTCGTAACTCTGGCACTCTCGGAACACAGATACGGTCTTCAAACCACAAAGCACCCTGCTGATCCACACGAAAACCTAGTGCCTTGCCTCTCCTCATCTTCTTCAAGATCGACTGAACCTCTCTATCAAGCCTCTGAGCTGACTTGATCTCCTCAATCAACAACGGCTGCAACCTGAGCTCGCACAAGAAACCCTGAGGAACAATCTCAACTCTCAAACTGGCCAGATCTGAAAGAATCTCTGACTGCTCAGACAACAACGAAGAACAATAAGCGTTACGACTCAAAGCATCGGCTACCACATTGGCTTTACCCGGGTGATAGTTAATGCTAAGATCGTAATCCTTGATCAACTCAAGCCACCTCCTCTGCCTCATGTTCAGCTCTGACTGGGTGAAGATGTACTTGAAACTCTTGTGATCGGTGAAGATCTCGCATCTGTTGCCAATCAGGTAATGCCTCTAAATCTTCAAAGCATAGACAACAGCTGCCAACTCAAGATCATGCGTCAGATAGTTCAACTCATGCTTCTTCAACTGCCTCGAAGCATAGCACACAACCTTCTTGTTCTGCATCAGCACACAACCCAAACCCAGACGAGAAGCATCACAGAAAACCTGAAAGTCCTGGTGAATATCCGGCAAGGTCAGAACAGGCGCAGATGTCAGCCTCATCTTCAGTTCCTGAAAACTCCTCTCACAAGCATCTGACCAGACAAACGGCACACCCAACTGAGTCAACTCGGTCATAGGCTTAGCAATTCTGGAGAAGTTCTCAATGAATCGGCGATAGTAACCTGCCAATCCAAGGAAACTCCTCACCTCAAAGACTGACCTCGGAGACTCCCACTCCACAACAGCCTTGACCTTCTCAGGATCAACGAAAATGCCCTCAGCTATAACAACATGACCGAGAAAAGCAACCTTCTCAAGCCAAAACTTGCACTTGCTGAACTTGGCATACAGCTAATGAGATTTCAACCTCCCAAGCACAACTCTCAGATGCTGCTCATGCTCTTCGGCTGACTTAGAATAGACGAAGATATCATCAATGAAAACCACCACGAACTTATCCAGCTCAGCCATGAACACCTTGTTCATCATGTTCATGAAGTAGGCAGGGGCATTAGTGAGTCCAAAAGAAATGATCAGAAACTCATAAGACCCATACCGAACTCATAAGACCCATACCTCATCACGAACGAAGTCTTCGGAATATCAGAAGGTCAAATCTTCATCTGGTGATAACCCGATCTCAAATCAATCGAGGAAAAAAACTTCGCACCCTTCAACTGATCAAACAAATCATCGATCCTCGGCAAAAGGTACTTGTTCTTTATCGTCACCTCGTTCTTCAAAGAACGATAGTCAATGCACATGCGTATTGACCCATCCTTCTTCTTCACGAACAGCACTGGGGCTCTCCACGGCGAAGCACTCGGTCGAATGAACCCTTTACTCAAGAGCTCATCAATGTGCTCCTTAAGTAAAGCAAGCTCATCAGAAGAGATTCGGTACGGCCGCTTGGCAATCAGCGCGGTACCAGGAAGAAGATCGATCACGAACTCAACATCTCGATCTGGAGGATGTCCCGGCAACTCATCGAGAAACACCTCTGAGAACTCACGAACAACAAGAATCTGTTCCAAAGATAGCTCCTGCAAGTTGCAAACTGAAGGTGGAACTCTGGACGCTCTAGGAGCACACACCACTCGAACACCGTAGTGGTTGACCAAAGACACAACCCTCTCAGCACAAGTGATGACTTCCTGGTGCCTCGCTAGCCAATCCATCCCCAAGATGACATCAATGTCACGCGAGAGAAGGACGATGAGATCGGCTAGGAAAACCACACCTTCTATCAAGATCTGAACACCTCTACACTCAACACGACTCTTGTAGATTCCAAGAGGTGAAGTGGTAAGTGTAGGTATAGCTAAGAGTGAGGTAGGAAGACTATGTGTGGACGCAAACGTCGACAACACAAACGAATACGTAGCCTCCGAATCGAACAAAACCGTCGCTAGGTGGGTGTGAACCAAGAACTCACCAACGACGACGTCAGGTGCCTCCTGAGCCTCCTCCACCGAGATGTGGTTCAGGCGGCTGCGCGTGACACTCGGCTGAGCAGTGCCACGGCCCGCTGAACGCACTCCTCATCCTCCTGACTGGTGCGGTGGTCTAACGGGAGTGGCAAACTGAACATCACCTCCCCCAGGTCCCTGCTACTGGCGTCTCGAACACTGAAACGCCTTGTGACCCTCCTGGCCACACTCGAAGCAGCGAACCGAGGGCTGACCCCCTGTCAAACAAAAAGAGGACTGCTGCTGTTGGAAGGCACCTCTCTGGCGCTGAGAACTCTGCTGCTGGGCTGAAGCTGGAGCAGGA
Source organism: Zoysia pacifica (assembly GCA_001602315.1). NCBI lineage: Eukaryota > Viridiplantae > Streptophyta > Magnoliopsida > Poales > Poaceae > Zoysia > Zoysia pacifica. The sequence continues at coordinate 38,856 of BCLH01000874.1, forward strand.
GCAGTGGATCGGGCGTAGGTGGACTGTCCCGATCCCTGCTGGAAAGAACCACTGTAACGCTGACACTGCGAAGCCTCACGACTGGGTCTTTGTCCAAGAGCTCTCCTCTTAGCATCTCTGGACTGGTCGAGCTTCTGAAGTGACACCTCCAAAGCTAGGCATCTGTAAATCAGCTCACGAAGGCTCCTCTGAACACCTCCGTCTAGGTACGGAAGCATCTCAAGACGTAGGCCCTTGCGGAACCAGTACATCTTGCGACGCTCAGTCGAGACCTCCTCAAGTGCAAAACGACTCACCTGAGTGAAGCGGTTGGCGTACTCGGTGATAGTCATACTCCCCTGACGAAGAGTACGGAACTCCTCCGCCTTCGCCTCTATGGCTCCCTCTGAGATGTGAAAACCGCGGAAGGCGGTGACGAAGTCGTCCCAAGTGAACAGCTCAGGCTCGTCAAGTGTGGCGTACAGAGTGTCCCACCAAGCACCAGCTGCACCTGTCAACTGGTGAGCTGCCAGACGAACTGCCTCCTGGTCGTCACACTGAATCAGGTCCAGCTTCTTCTCGATATCCCTGAGCCAGTCGTCAGCATCCAAAGGATCGACTGCACGGTCAAAAGTGGGAGGGCGCATGTTCAGAAACATCGCCATGCGAGAACCAGTTGACTGGTGGTACGGTGCTGCGTCAGAAGCAGGAGCACGACCACGAGGCTGCTGCTGTGACTGCTCGACGATACGCTCAAGTAGAAGCGTCTGTCGGGCCATCACCTCCGCCAGGTTTGGAGCAGCTGGAAGCTCCTCACCAGGCGCGGCAACTCCAGCATGCTCGAACTCTGGGTCCATAGCAACCCCTCTGCCACAACCTCCGGCCTGAGGGGCAGAGGCTCCAGCACGGCCACGCCCTCGACCCATGCCAGGCGTGTCAGCCGCAGGTGGCACTGGTACACGGCCTCCAGCACCGCGACCACGACCTCTGGGGACAACACCACAACCACGTCCAGCGGGTGGTGGTACCTCAGGGTCCTCTAGAGCGGCCTCCTCAAAACGAGCGTGAAGGCGTCCAGACCTCCTCAGAGTCATCTGTTGCAGGAAAACAATTCTGATTAGAAAGATAGCATTAGTAGAAACAAAATTACTGAAGAAGATAGAAAGCAAGCAGATCAGAACGAAGATAACTAAACAAGCACTATTCTAAGCAAACAAGACCCCCACAAGCAAACGACGAGAGTTACGAAAGCAACTTTTACGATGAAGGTTTGTTAGCAGATTAGGAAATCTAGAAATAATCCTTAGTTACGTCCAGTTTTACGGTTTCGCTCCTACGGTCAAGTATGGCTCTGATATCACCTGTAACGACCGGGTTTTCACTTACTTTTCGATAAGTTCTGATCTCACGTGACATTGCCAATCCCAGGAGTTTGGCAATCACGATATCATAAGCGATCAATCAAGAAACCATAACAGAAATATTAAACAAGAAACAAATTAGAAAATAGTAGATCAGAGTGAAATTATTAAAATAACATCCTCCAAAGGGATCCATCGGCACGCAGGCCAGAAATATCTCAGAGCAGATATATCACTATCGTGAATCCAACAAAAGCATCAGCGAAAGCATCAACGTGGTAGCAGTAGCGAACCTCCTCCACACAGGCTAGCTTGAGCGCAGGAGCGGACATCACGGACCATCGGAGACGTAGTCGAAGTCGAAGCTGAGAGTATCCTCTGAAAACAACAAATAAGAAAGCCGTGAGTACGAATACTCAGCAAACCGCGTACTACCTAACAACAATGTATGCATGCAAATGGTTTCAAGGACAAAGGCATGGCTCAAGTGCTAAATGCAAGTTTAAAACATTTTATTTTATTTAAAGTATGCAAAAAAGCTTTATTTTCAAACTTGTCAAATTTTATTATCTTGCCCAGTAGATATCTTCGTTATCTCGGACGGGGTTCATTTTAATGCCGATGTAATCTCCACACTCGGCCACAGCTCAAAGGCCGGAGTCAAAAACATTTTGAAAAAGGAGAGGAGGGAGAAAAATAAAACTAATAAACGAGGAGCACAACTCAGGGGGGTGTCCTTCCAAAAGAACGTGGCAATGCGCATTGACTAAAACTCTCCAGAGGTTATGCACCTAGACCCACAAGAAGCGTCATCGGGAACTACCGTCGTAGTCCCGACAAACACACAAGACCCGTCCACAAGCTTTAACTAGCGTTATCCGTCCTCCAGGATAAGGATACCAAAAGCCTACGCAATCGGGCTTTGGAGTTGTGAAGAGCCTACCACTGATCAGGTGGGGTATCTCGATCTCATGTGGGGAGTCAAAGCTCTACACCACACTAACACTACACCGCCAACCCACGAGTAAACAACTAGTCTCAGCAAGCTTCAAGATCAAGCCCACTGTCCATACAGGATAACATGGTGTGCATGGTTGTCAACTGAACGCACAAGGCTTGAAGGACTCGGTCCTTAATTGCCGGGGTAGGCACCAACTCCAACCTCAACGCCAACAACAAGTCTCACGAAAATATCCCAGCCCGGATCTTCCCGTTGTACCCGCAAGAGGTACACTCACAGGGACTTTCCAAAAGTCTCTTAGCTCCTCATACTCCAACCTGCCCCCGCTAAATAGTTATGTATAGTTATTTGCAATACTCACACATTTGAAGCACAGTTCTAAAAGCATTTAACACAAATTTCATTTTATAGTAATAGGTGTGAGATGAAAATAAATGCGACTAAGCATGGCTAAGCATCAAAGTAAAATAAATGTACTAAAGCAATCCTAGGGTTGATATTTGTGGAACAGTAAACAGGCACGGCTTAGAAATGTTACTAGCACATTTTAAAGTAGTTGGCATGCAAATTAAGGTTGCAAACAAAATATGCAGTTTAAAATGCTGGGAACAAAGTGATCAAGAAACGCGGCTTGCCTGGCAAATCGAGATCGAAGTTGGGATCCGGATCGTCGAACTGAGCTGGCTCGCAGAACTCCTCCTCAGGGACAGCAGCTAATCACAACACGAACAACAGGGATTAGACACTAATTACGCGACAAAGAATAGAACCAGAAATTGAATCTAAATCAAAATTACTAGACTAAACGTGCACAAAACGGTTCCCGGGACAACCCTACACGATAATTGCGACGATACAATTCAACGGAACAATTTTTGAGATTAATCGGAGATCAAACGGAGTTTCTCGGAATTGAAGACAATCGAGACCACAAGGATTTAGATTAATTGCAGAATAATTAATCGCAGAATAAGTTAGCAATTAATCTAATCAATTAATCGGAATGGAAAATGAATTTAGGAGAAGAGAAATTGTTCTCACCTAGATCTGAAAATCGGAGACGAAATCGGAGATCGGAGACTCAAAAACCGGAGCTGGCTACTGGAACTCAATGCTGAAAAATAATTACACGCGCTGAAGAACTGATAATTGGAGAGAGAAGAACCGGAACCAGAGGTGCAACGGCGTACTGAGAAAATCGAAGCAGGCTGACGCTGGAAAAAAAAATATCGAGGACAAGGACGATGCAGCTGAGGGTGACAGGCGCTGGCTTCGGAGATCGAGGTCCACAGAGACGCGGGCGACGCGGACGGCGACAGCAAGCTCTGGCTAACGCGGCGACTGCGGCGCGAGAATCACGTCGAGCGACAGGAGACGCGCGAGCGGTGACGACGTCGGACCGGTGGACCACGCGCGGTAACTCGGCTGACGGCGTCGACGACTAGAGGCGCGGCGATGCGGAGACCGATGCAGTGCAGGGATAGCGACGCGGGCTCGACAAGAGAGCGGCACGTGGGCGACGACGGCACGCGGCTCCTCGCGACTAACCCCAACGGATGGAGCGGCGACGGGTTCGAGGAAAAGCAGGCGCGTGACTGGGAAAACGGAGAGCGGCGGCGCGAGGGAGATGAGGCAGTTGAGAAATTTCTAAGGAGAAATGAGGTGGGGAAAAAGAGGATTAAGGTTATAGAGAATTTATAGGAGGGTGAAAAAAAATAGAGAGTAGAAATAAATCTGGAAATTTATTGAAAAAATGTGAAACAATTAGAAAGGCTGCAGAAATTAATTAAGAAAAATATTTAAAAACCCGAAAAAATTAATTAGAGAAATTCGAAAAATAATTTAGTCAAACGTAAAAATTACGCGGACTAAAATATTCCGACACTGGATCAATTTAGATAAAATGATTGCGGATTGGACGGAAAAAAATTCGAAACGAATGATTTTTGAACGAAACGAAATTCTGATATTGACAATTAAATTGGAACAAAAATTAGGCGTAAATTGCTGCTTTATTAATTCGAGAATTCGGGATGTTACAGATAGTGCAGCAACTAGCAAGCCTTCGCATGTACAACAGATTGTGTTGAGCACTGCAGTACAGTATACATCAGAATCTGACAAAAAAAAGTATCGAAATCCAAATCCACTTTAAATCCATCTCACCCGAGGAATCAATCGCCACTTAAGGATATCTCCTGGTAAAAATTCACATTTCTACTATACACATCCTCTATTGATAGTGTTGTACCAAGGATCTGTAGGTTTTATATGATGAGTCTGGCCATTCGGGACCGATCAAACGGAATTGCTGAATAATTGCGCAAGCAGCTCAAGATTCCGTAGAAATTATGCCAATGCTAGTTCATATGGGGTTATGATGCTGCAACCAAGAGTTTATTGATGTCAAAATATGAGACATGAACATTTTGCTGGCTTACCAATTACTTGGCAAGTGAAAATACAGAAAACAATAATTATTAGTCACGGAAAAATTTTCAAACAAACTACACGTAACAGTTCTTTCTTTGATCACATAAGCTTGAACATGTCAGTATATTAAAATGCAATATATCCAGTAACTAAAAAATGTAAATACATCAAGAACATGGTTAAACTTGTGGTGTTAATAGAGATGCAACAATTGCAAGAGAATCAGAATAACCTGACAATAGAGGAAGCATAACTTTGTACGAAAGAATACAATACTAAGCATTGATATGAGGGTAGCAGATGCACCCTCAATATAGAAGCATCCATCTCCAGGTACGTAGCACACAATAAAGGTTACTATGTCAGACAGTAAATAATTTTAGAGTAAATGTCTAATCTTAAAATGACATATTAGTCATCTGTGAAGGAATCTCATAAGACAACAGAGAAATATAAAAAATGGGAAAACATTAAGCTTACTAACCAAATTTTATATTTATGTCATGCTCATCATTACAACAAAGCATAACCAAATTTTATATTTATGTCATGCTCATCATTACAACAAAGCATAAAGCACAATGGTGCAATCAGAATTCATATAACCTGGAAAAAAATAAATAGTATCTATTCTCTTGTATCAGATCATCAGGAAGCAGATGTATTAGTTCATACTCTGCAGCAATGAAGAATACAAAGTGTGAACAAAAAGAAATTTAAGTTCAGTAAAAGATATTAGACCTTTTTTTACAGGAAGTACTAAACATTCACTATTACAAGAAAGGTCTATAATGTCAGGTCATAAGGGCCTACAATGTCGGTCAAACTGCACGACATTACTTAAACGACACAGCTACAAGCCACGCCCAATGTCGGTCCCAGCAACTGGCATTGACGTTTTGAAGTTTAACATCATTGTCGGGCATGCCCAACACTGTTAACATCAGCAACAATTTTGGTTGCTAACATCGGCATATCCAACACTATTAGCATTAGTGGCGTCAGTTGCTGACATCAGCATGTCCGAACTACTAGCAATAGTGGTATCGGTTGCTGACATCAGCATGGCCGACACTACTATTGATTTTATTTAAATAAAAAATATTTTCTCTAATCTGCCGTGCTCTCTTTTTTGCTCTAAAGCAAAATAGAGGTAGAACAATGCAGATTAGAAACAAAAGAGGCAAACGAAATATACATCCAATCAATGAAAAATACAATCTAATATATACAATCTAATAAAAAGATTAGCATAAATAATCTTTGCAATTGTAAATGTCATCAACAGAAATAGTATGCAGTTCACAAGTCCATCATTTAAGTATAGTAAGCATATATATAGAACAACAATGTCCAAATGTTTGGCATCAAGAGCACTAACTCATTCTCATGTGACAGTAAACACTCTCAAATGATAATAGTTGATTCCCCGGCACGTTGCCGCAAGATTTATAGATGGTTAGATGATGATATGAAAATACAATCTAATGGTTACTAGTGACTAATTGTTCATCTACCTTTACCTATTTCACTGATTTACCATTAGATAGCAATCATTTAATAATCCAGCTCTAATAAAGGAATTAAACAATTGGCTTGATAGAAAAATCGATGCTATCCTAAGCAATACAAATCCAACTGTTGGAAAATGACTATCAAGAAACAGTACCTGAATATTCCAGCTGAATGCTTCGGGCCCATTATCATCAAACAAACTTTAAATGCTTCCTGAAAATTACTTGATCTATTAGATAATCATTTCAAATAAGCTCACAATCAAAACATGAAAAAAGCAATCTACCATGTTATCTGAAAATAGATACCAATGCGGACCTAACTTCTCAGTAAACAAAAATAAGCATCGAAGTGAAGAATATAACCTCAACAAATATTGTGTTTCTAGAAATAGAACAAGCACACCAATACCAACGACAACTTAATACTACAGCACCAAAAATAAGAACTCATGCTCCTGTAATCTTTAACCAAATTACAACATAAGAAGAAAAGGTTTTTACCTTAAACAAAAATGGTCATTTCTAAAAATTAATCACAAATTGTAGCAGCCTTTATTTATTCCAATTTTAATTAACAATAGTGCAATACAACCTTTAGCTGTTTCTGTGCTAATCAGAAACATACTCCAGAATCAGGAAATAAATAGTTTATCATATACTAATCAAAGATGATCAGATGGCTATAAATGATAAAAAAATGAATCTTATAAATTTACAATGATAACATCACAAATTAATAAACTTGCAGAGTTTTCTAATATTCTCCCTAGGTACCTGATGTAACCTCAATTTTCTCACTGATCAAGGGTGTCGTCAGTCGTCACTTCTAATCTGAAAAAAGCACAAATGCATTGTCTCTATCAGAAGAGTGTTTTTGACCAAGTTCAGTTCAATACAGATAAACGGTAGTTCTAATAATGATTTTGATCATGCAAGACCCATTAATCATAAAGCAAATTTGATCATGCAAGACTCATGCCCCCAAATGTCACACGCCACTTGGACTTGGCAAGCCGATATGGTCTCAGATTTTCTTGATAAAGCAAATTGTTTCAGATTTGCTAAATTACCAAGACATTGTAAATCGTCACAGTACCTAAAATTTTGAGGATAAGATCAAGTATGATTGTTTCTTTACCTAGAGCTTGATGAATTAAATGACAGCTTCTCTCAAACCCTGGTTTTCAGTCTTTGATGAAGTGGATGACAACTTCTTTCAACCCTGTGTTCTCAGTCCTTGATGAAGCAGATATCAGCTTCTCAATATCCGAGTTCTAGCAGTTTTCGGCCTGAAGAGTTTTGAAACTGTGAGAGAACACTTCAGAACATAACAAGTCTCAGATTTCTTGACAAATCAAAATGTTTCAGATTTGCTAAATTACCAACACACTGTAAATTATCAGAGTGTCTAAAATTAAGACAAGATCAAGCACAACTTTTTCTGTACCTAGATGAACTGGATGACAACTTCTGTGAACACTTCCTAATATAAAGAGTGAGTGAAATAAGCTGATAGAACCCATAAGCTGTCATCTGTGAAACACTTTCTGTACCTAGATGAACTGCTAATAGAGCCAATAAGATGATATACAGTGACTGAAATAAAAAGATAACGTTAGTGTTTGGCAATCATCATAGATAGGCTGCTTATTCAGTCCACTAACCTTGAGCCTATCCTGAAGCTTTTCAGGGTTGTAGTTGGCACTTGTCAGTTCAGAGCAAAACAACTGTTCTATCCAATATATTATCCTTGAATTTCACAATAAACAATTCATTATGCAGAAAAAATTAAATATTGAAATTCTGCTGGGATAACAAAATAATTGTCATCTCACGTGGGTATCAATAAAAGAGGAATATATATTGAGGGCTCATATATATTGAACCTTAAGTAAGTATAGTTAAAGGGACTAAATCAATGGCATCCTACCCCTTCTATGGCTGCAGGTACAGCTAGGGTTAGGGTTTGGGGAGGAAGCCTCTTGTAGATAAGATGAATGAAACGGATTTTTTTCCCAGGCACCGTTCTCCGGTGGCGCGCGACTGCTGGTGGATGCTCGCATTTGCGGCTGGGACGTGGCTGGATTTTTTTTCTGGGGGGGGGGGGGGGGGGGGGGCAATGCATAGGGAGAGGCCACCGGAGAACGGTGCCCCGGATTTTCTATTAACTCATAAGATGAAGGATGTCGAAGGAGTCATAACCTGGGCGCGTTGGGATTAGGCGCTAGACCGTCAGGGCGGCCGCCTGGCTCGCTGCAGGGGGCGCGAGGGGGCCGCTGTCGCTGCCTCTACTGCGAGTGGGCAGGGACGCCGGGGAGTCGCCGGCGGGAAGTCAAAGGGCTCGCAGCAGAGCACCTCATGGCTGGAGGTCCCATGGCAGGGCAGCTTGCTGCTCGCCAGTGGAACGAGAGAGAGGAGCTGGAGCCTGGGGGCGAAGGAATATAGAGGATGGGGATGAAAAGTGCCCACAGTGTCGGACAATGCTTACGTCAGCCAGCGGTAACCGACACTACTACTATAATAGTATTGGTCAATGCTTCACTAATATCGAGTATAATTATGTCAGTCAATGCTAACATCAACAGTGATTGATACGACTATTTTATAGTTATCATTCAGAGTCATTGGTCGTAATGACATCAGCAATGCCCAACACTAATAGCTGTATATCAATGTCTGGTTATAACGCGGGAGAACTTCTCGAGATTATAGTGTCGGATTTTTTTGTTGCTGACATTGTTAAAAAAAATAGAGTGACACCGTAGGCTCGTTTTGTAGTAGTGATTTTAATTCAATAGCTACATTTTACGTTAAATAGGTAACTTTGTCAATTACTCGATTCTATGTTTTATCATGCAGAAATGGTTCTCACGGTTGTAGAGACAATGCGGTTAGCTAACATGGCTTTGTCATTTAACTTGCACAAACAGAAACATGAACAAAACAAAAAAAGCCCGCGCGTGGTTAGCCAACAACACAGGACGTACCTACAATTGAGGTCCAATGACAAAGTAAACAATTTACATAAATAGAAACCGCTGAAATGATCTATGAATGGGCAGAAGCTATAGAAATGAGCTTTTTTTTTTTTACCGAATCGGCCGTAGACCCGCGGAATGCTTTAACTGCAGAATCAAAGAATGCTACGGCTACTCGTGCATACCCCTGAGGAATGTGTTGGCGCTGCTTCATTGGCTTGGCTTGGAACGAGGCCCGTTCCCGGGCTCTGGCAGCTTGTTCCGGAAAGCCAGGAAGGCCACGTCAGCAGCAAGGATGTTCTCGGGCTCTGGCAGCTTGTTCCAGAAAGCCAGGATCCTGGTGCGGTTGTTGAGCAGCTTCTCAGCCCGTAGCTTCTGGTACGCCTCCTTTGCCGGGGACGCCGCCGGGTTCTCCTTGTCCTTCTTCGGCTCCGTCAGCAGGTAGTGCGCCATGTCCATATCCATCGCGGACCTGTCCGGGATAAACCTGTCGCCCTGCCAAAACGAGGAGGATCACCAGTATCAGGGGATTCCGTCGAACAGCCTGCGTGCGCGTCAAAAGACGAGACGGGGAGGGGATTAGGATCGAGCGCTCACATAGCAGTAGGACTTGGCTGAGCCTTTGGTCCCGTTTGAAACAGCTTAGTTCAAACACGATTATATTGGAAGTTCACTTATCACCAACATAGCTGCGGCAGGACTCTGATGCGGAGAGACTTGAAGCATTTGGCAGCCCGCTTCTACGCAACAACCCCATGGGAGCGAGGCGGCAGCTCTGGCACGGTGAAGCGGCCATGGCTTCGGTGAGTTGAGGCGGCGGTGACTCGGCCCAGGCAAGCGAGGCGGTGGTGACTCGGCCCAGGCGGCAGCTCCTTCGAGGCGAAGCACCCATAGCTCCGACGAGCTGAGGATACAGCAACTCGTCCTACACGAGCAGACGGCAGCTCCGGCGAGATGAAGCTGTTAGCTTCATGACGACTAAAGCCACTCAAAAGTATCAATGATTTTAGTGATTGAATAAGAACCATGAACTAACTCATTGAATGCATGTTTTTCAACACTATTCTACACTTCTACGAGTTGGTTGCTTCAAGATTGTTCGAGTCTTCGAAGTGTTTCCAAAGAGGGAGCAGGTCCAAGGCTAAGAGTGATCTAGAGTCATGTGTGCCTTAATTTTTAGGCTTTAGTCTATAGAAAACATCAGTACCATTAAGAGAGGTCGGATCACTCGTCTTAGTTTTACAGAAATTAAGATGTGTGGATACTCTAGGTTCTTTGAGGCACTTGAAAGCTTGAAGATGTCAAGAGTTGCAGCCGAAAGCATGAAGATCTTGAAGAGATCAAATTCCAGCAGCTGAAGAAGTCACCGGACAGTCCGGTGAGGGTCGAAGCCAGGAGTCCAGAGAAGATGTTTTCTAGGAGTTGAAAACAAGAGGTCAGCAAATAGTTCAATGGAAGTCATCGGACAGTCCAGTGAGTGTAGGAGCTTAAAGTCCAGAGAGAGGTGCTGTCTGGAGTGACAGAGGAAGAGTCATCGGACTATCTGTCGTTCAGAGACCGGACAGTCCGGTGAGCCCAGGAGATGGTGTCCAGAAGAGTTGCCTCTAGAAGTCCAAAAGGGAAGTATATCGGACAGTCCGGTGATGATATGAATCAGACAGCCCAGTGTTACATGGAATGGATTGCAGAGAGGTTGTTTTCTGCTAGATAAAGACCAGGAGTCACCGAATAGTCCAGTGGTCCCAGTCACCGAACAATCCGATGACTGCAAAACGCAGATAGCTTTTTGGCAACGGCTTTTAACGGTTGTTTCAGGTCTTGGAGCCTATTTAAACCGTTGGAGGAGCTGTTGTGGAGTTTGCTCGCGGCCGGAACAGTTGGAGACCATTTGTCAAGAGCTAAAGTTCACCAAGAGGAGCACAAGAGAGAATCTAGTGAAATCTTGAGTGCTTGTGAAGAGCAGCAAAGAGCATCCATACATTCATAGAGGTTGTGAGGCTGAGAGGAGTGTCTTCGGCTTATTACTCTTAGTCTGTGGTAGCCCAGACCTGTTAGACATCGTTTTTCGAGCTTTCGAAGTGGAAGACGACATCAAGTTTGTACGTGGTTTCGGGTCCTTCGCTCGAAAAGGATACCAAGAGTGATCGCTCAAGCCTTGAAGGCTTGCTCTAGCGCTTGGGTATTATTTACTACAGCCGAGGCACTGGTGTCTTCACTTCGGGTGTGAAGCGTACCTTTATGAGCATCGTTTCAGCAACGACAGGAGGAACCAAGACTTCGACGGGAGCGGTTCAACAAAGATTAGAGGAAGGCGCCATTCTTCTGATACCTCGAGAAAAATTGCTGAGCATCTCTATCACCTTCCTCTTTACTTACAACATTTACATTCTTATGAGTAGTGTGATAGGTTGTTTAATTGTTTCTCTTAGTGGCTCTTATGCCGAGTTGCTTACTAGCTTGATAGGTTGTTTTTTAGCTTATTTTACTCTTTCTCATCCTTTATTTGCTAGGAGTTGCTTGCTAGTTTTGTTAGATTTTAGGAAGATTAAGAAATTGGTTTAGTAGTGTAAGTGTCTGATTCAACCCCCTTCTCTGTCACTTGATCCTTTCAAATGGTATCAGGTGCTCAAATTTGGGCTTAACCACCCTTGAGAAGTGATCGGGATGATGGAGACAAGTTTTTCATCAGGGTCCGGTAGTGACTCATAGAAGAGCCACTTGCTAAGCTACCTACATGCCATAAAACCAAAGAATTCGAGTGCTAACATGAACAACTCTTCAACCCTTTCTGTAGCAGCCCTTTAATTGCTACTCCCTCCGTTCACAAATATAAGTCATTCTAGCATTTGAAATTTATTTCCAAATATATGTCATTCTCACTTCTCAATACATTTTTCTCCCTTTTCGATACACTTTTTCTCTTCCCAATAAATTTCTATCTCTATCGCTTTCTTCTTCGTTTTCTGCGTACCACACTTTTTATTTTTTCTTAATTCTCGTGTCCAGGGCTAGAATGATTTATAAAAGTGAACAGAGGGAGTATCATGAATGAAAATTTTATTTATCTTTAGCTTATAGATGCCTACACTCACTTTGGAACACTTGATGGTCAATCTATAGGTGCTACCATGCTACGATTGCATGATCTTGTTGAAAAAATCAACTCTTTTGAAGGTGCATTCAAGATATCTCACGATGAATCCATCAAGAAGTTCCTCTCAAGGAAGATTGTTAGCTCTTGTGTCTCATGAAGCTTCATCAAAAAGAATTATCTAGATGCTTCCACCTCAAGTGACGAAGCCGCTCTCATTGTTGAGGTGAGTATGAATGAATCTAGCGATATTTTGGATACTAACACCTCTTGTCTCATAACTTCTAGCAAGGTGAATTACAAAAAATGGTGGAAGAGATTGGGTCCTTGTTAGTGGTTGGACCCAACATATGACCGAAAATCATAATATGTTCACCACCATCAAAGAAGATAAAATAAGAACAAAGTGACATTCGGAGATAATTCCAAAGGAAGAATCAAGAGGTTGGGCAAAGTCGCTATCTCCAATGACTTGACCATTTCTAATGTCATGCTAGTGGAATCTTTGAGCTTCAATCTACTCTCGGTTGCCCAATTATATGATCTTGGCTTCACATGCTTCTTCAATGACAAGGGTGCTGAATTAATCAACAAGTCTTTAGGCCTCACATTCAATAGTTTTTGGTACAACAATCTCTATATTATGGATTTCTCTTCAACTAAAGTTGCACTGCAAATTTGTCTTATTGCTAAGTCCTCCAAAGAATGGTTGTGACATAGGAGGCTTGCTCATATTAGAATAGGTCAATTGAAGAAGGTCACCAAGAAGGACATAATTCTCAAAATTCAAGATGTCACTTTTGAGAAGGACAAGTTATGTAGTGCATGTCAAACAGAAAAGCAAGTTGCCACTCTTTATCCTTGCAAGATCATAATGTCTACATCAAGACCTATAGAGCTTCTTCACATTGATCTCTTTGGACCAACAACCTACAAGAGTCTTAGGTAATCTCTATTGTATGGTGATTGTTGATGACTTCTCTCGGTGTACATGGACCATCTTTCTAGAAGATAAAGCTCAAGCCATAACCAATTTCAAAAAGTTTGCTAAGAGAGCTCAAAATGAATTTGAAGCTAAGATTAAGAAGGTTAGAAGTGATAATGGGACAAAGTTGAAGAACTCTATCATTGAATAATATTGTGATGCTCTAGGCATCAAGCATGAGTTCTCGACCATTTATACCCTGGAGCAAAATGGTGTTGTGGAAAGGAAGAATCAAACTCTTATCACGCTTGCAAGAGCTATGTTGGATGAGTAATGTGAAATCTCGGCCCAAAAGAGAAAAAGGCCCAGAGTGGAATGGGATAGTGTGGGAAATTTAGTACCACATGGAGAATTTGAGGGGGTGGAGACCAATTTAAATACTCGGCCGTGGAATGTAGAATAACTCGAGTTAACCTTTTTACGCGAAGCGAGGACGAAAGCGTAAGCAGTTATTCTACGAGGTGGGACCTGCACGGCGTGCGAGCGGGTCTGGAGCCGTATTTTGGGCTTGGGATGTTATAGAATGGTATCGGAGCCGACTTTCGCGGTTTCACGGGCGTGTAAGTGCCAGGGGCGCGGGTACGGTGTGCATGGCGCGTGGGCCCAGCGTGGACACGGCATGACACGTATACCGACGTACAGATGTGACCAAGAGAGGAGATCCTGAATATATCTGTCCCAAAAGGGTAAATTAGTTCACTCCTCAACGAGGACGTTGAGTCTAAAGGGGGGAGAATGTGAAATCTCGGCCCAAAAGAGAAAAAGGCCCAGAGTGGAATGGGATAGTGTGGGAAATTTAGTACCACATAGAGAATTTGAGGGGGTGAAGACCAATTTAAATACCCGGCCGTGGAATGTAGAATAACTCGGGTTAACCCTTTTACGCGAAGCAAGGACGAAAGCATAAGCAGTTATTCTGCAAGGTGGGACCCGCACGGCGTGCGAACGGGTCTGGAGCCGTATTTTAGGCTTGGGATGTTACACTGTCACACCCGGTTTTATGGCTAAAACCGAATGACCCTTTATGTATGCCCAGAAATAAGTTTCATACATAAAGTGACTTCATAAATGGTAAAAAGAACAATGTCTCGAATAACTAACTATTACAAAAATAGACTAAGAGTCTTATTAAATTACAAACCAAGCAGCGAAAACTAAACGAAAGCTTCTGGGCTCCACAGGCAGTTGACCGAATAGCTCGCCTAAACGTCGGCTCCAAGGTCTTCAAAGTTCTCCCAAGGTTCTCCCTCTACTGAGCAGCAATTACAATTGCAAGGTTGAGTACAGGATGTACTCAGCAAGTCTGGAAAGCATATGACATGTGGCAATTATCAAGCAATAGGCAATATATGTTTAATTGCATAAAAGCACACATTAGAGGCACACAATTCCTATTAAGCACCTAATTACTAAGTGAAAGACATCGCCCTATGAACAGTAGAATAAATAACAGAATCGAATCACAGTCTCCGAATGTGATTCACCCATCCAAACCAATACCAATACCATTACTAATTCTCGCTAATCATGTGAGGGTCCTTGCAATGCTCGTGACCGTGAGCACGGCTGTCAAGACAGTTTTACACTCTGCAGAGGTTGTACAAATTTCTTCACGAGTAGTGATTTCATCCCCTGTTGCCAGGTGATTAAAAAGAATCTCTATTATGCCTGTGCCGTCGCACTCGCACACTTCCTTTGGTGTGAGGGCCAAGACATCACTATAAGGCTTTTCCATGGCTTTGGTGTGAGGGCCCACTAAGGTTGCACCCATCGGGCACTAACCGGAACCCGAAAAGCCCCCTTTTGCGCTGAATGGTTCCCGGGAGTTACCCTCCCTTCCCCACATATCTCGCTCCAGGCGGATCCAGGCACAACCCGCTTTCTTCGCTCCACCAGCTAGCACGCACAGAACTGGTTTTCATCACTTACTACGCCAGACCGCGCCCATTCTTCGCATCGTGGCTGTACGAAAACACATAGGTGGTCGCACCACGAACCGGTCCTTAGATTTGAGAAGATAACTTACCAAGGAACAGTGCCAGTAACCCTGCACACAGTTCTACATCAACCATATCGCTCAAATCATCACTATACAAGTTGCTATTAATCTCCCATTAATCCTCGTGAAGCATGTATAATGATCCATTTAAATATACCCAACCCGACAGTAGCAATCTAAGCATGTGATCTACCCAACATTAAAGTAAACTAAGGTGACAAAGCATAAGGTGGAAAGCTAGAAAATTCTATTAATAGGTACGCAGTCAATTTGACACAAGCATCCAAACTACAAGATAGATGTTTTGGAAATAGGCGCAAGATGGTCAAAGACACTTGCCTTGCTGCTCTTGGGAGTAAAAGTCAGCGGCCTCAAACTTTTGTTGCTGGAAGTCTTCGACGAACTGCAGCTCCGGGACGAAGTTGCCTAACGCACAAGAACACAAACAATCAAACAAATGCAACAAAACAGAACAAGATCAGTATGATGATGTCATGAATGCATAGGTTATTTTGTTACGATCGTTTTGATATATTATTTGCTTAAATCAAAGTTACAGATCAAAAGTTATGGCATTTATAAGGTTCAGGGGCTAATCTGTAATTTACAAATTTATTGGACGACTAAACTGTAATTACCAAAAAGTTCAGGGGCCAAAATGTAAATTTGTCATTTCGGTAGGGACTAATTTGTAATTAAAATCAAGTGTAGGGGTTTTTCTGTAAAACTGCATAATTAATTATTAAATAATTAATATAATTAATTATTAAATAACTATTAACTATTTACTATTAAATAAATTATTAAATAATTATTTTAATTATTTTCCATATTATTGATTATGTAATTATTGGAAATTCCGAAATTAATAATCTAATATCTAATTAATTTTAATTAATCGGATATGCTGACGTCATGCTGAGGTCGTGCTGACGCAATAAGAAATCTAATTTATTTTTAATTATAATTCGAGAATTAATCTAGACCGTTGATTTCAAAATGAACGGTTCTGATTATTCGGGTGACGTGGCTCAACGTGGAGTGTCGGATCTGGATCTGATTGATGAGATCGGATTGGCGACGTGGCTCATTGTGGGCGTTTGGATTTTGATCGGGCGGCTGAGATTTAAAAAGGGGCGAGGTTGGCGTGAACCGTCCGATCTGGATCAAACGGCCGAGGCTCGGCTCGGCCGGCCGGCGCTCTCCGGTGAGCTCGCCCGGGCTCACCGGGG
>BCLH01000874.1:68021-95710 GCA_001602315.1 Zoysia pacifica
CTCAATGGAGAGATGATGATCAAGGGAGAAATGAAGAAAATGAAGACTTGAAGATTGGAGAGAGAAATGTGATAAGAAGAAGCAGTCAAGAAGTAAGGGAGTAATCTTTCTTATTTTCCTAATCCATTGATTACTACCCTTTACCCTCTACTTGTCTTGTGGTTATTCTTTATTTGTAGGAGACAGGTAGAGGGAGCCGAAGAAATGAAGATGATTGAAGTCACTATCGACAAAACCAATCAAGAAATATGAAGAGAGTAAGCAATGAACTTATCAAGGGGAGCTCTAAAGCTAAGGTATGAAACCTCGTGCATATTTATGGACTTCTTGTCAAGAGATGGTAAGATAACTTATGCCTATCTTTTCTTTTTAAGGTTGTCTCGTGCTTTCATTCCTATCTTTTGTATCATCTCGATTATTTGCATCATAGTTGTCATCAATCACCAAAAAGAGGGAGATTGTTAGCTTCATAACCATTGAAGCCCCTCAAAGGTATGAATGATTTTGGTGATTAAATAAGAACCATAAACTAACTCATTGGATGCAGGATTTTCAACGTTATTCTACACTTCTACGAGTTGGTTGCTTCAAGGCTGTTCGAGTTCCTGGAGTGTTTCCAAAGAGGGAGCAGGTCCAAGGCAAAAGATGATCTAGAGCCATGTGTGGCTTAGTTTTTAGGCCTTAAGTCTATAAGAAATACCGATACTATTAAAAAGGGTCGGGTCACTCGTCTTAGTTTTATAAGAATTAAGGTGTGTGGATGCTCTAGGTTCTTTGAGGCACTTGAGTGATCAGTGGAAGTTTGAAGATGTCAAGAGTTGCAGCTGGAAGCATGAAGATCTTAAAGAAGTCAAGTTCCAGTAGCTGAAAAGGTCAACGGATAGTCCGTCGGTGTCACCGGACAATCCAGTGAGGGTTGAAGCCAGGAGTCCAAAGAAGATGTTTTTTGGGAGCTGAAGACAGGAGGTCACCGGACAGTCCGACGGGAGTCACCGAACAGCCCTGTGAGTTCAAGAGCTCGAAGTCCAGAGAGAGGTGCTCTCTGGAGTCACAGAGAAAGGGTCATCGGACAGTCCGTCGTTCAGAGACCGGATAGTCCGGTGAGCCTAAGAGATATGTCTAGAAAAGGTGTTTCTAGAAGTCCAAAAGAGAAGTTCGTCAGATAATCTAATGATGGTATAAACCGAACAGTTCGGTGTCACATGGAATAGATTTTAGAGAGGTTATTTTCTGCCAGATGAAGACCAGAAGTCACCGGACAGTCCAGTGGTCCCAGTCACCGAACAGTCCGGTGAGTGCAAACCTGTGCAAGGGGTCAGTGATGTACAACTCCAACACTTCCAAACTGATGTTTTACCTACAGGCAACAATATCTCCAGCTATAAGAATCATCGTCATGAGCTTAAGAAATCCGATGACAAAAAAACAATCACAATATACAAATCTTACCAGAGCTCCACTAATTTGTAATTGCCATATAAGTGAACCTGGAACCCTAGCAGCAGAAAGGGCACGAAATGTTGACACATAGGGATACCTTCCATAATCCCCTTCTTTGCCAATGATCCCTATTCAGCAGGGAAGCCACCACAACACAGCTTGGAGGAGCAAGTGACGTAGATGGCTCATTGGCTTGTCCATGCTGGGGTGGGAGGAAGACCAGAAACGGGGTTCACGATTCTTCCTGAGCATCACGTGTTGTGTAATCTCGCATGGCTTAGTATCCTGATAGTGTCCTATTTTTCATTAAGTTGTTCAGTCAAGTCTTAGCAGCGCGAGTCATGCGCTGAGTCTGTTAGGCCGGAGACATGCAGAGTTCACGTTGCGGCAGAGTCGGTTCACGCACCACGGGAGCTCGGCCTCATGGAGATCGTGGCAGGTGATCAGGAGCTTCTTGCGCCTGAAGTTTGTTTCTCTATAAGAATAACAGAAAAGCCAAAAAAAGCTGCATCGCATTCGCAGCACTAATTTCCACCTGTTCTCTGGTTCTTGTGTGCGTGTGTGTGTGCTGGTCTCAAGCTCGCAGGAGTTCTTGCCGGAGTTGGAGACGACAATTGGTATCAGAGCGGTTACCATTCCTTGTGACCATGTCGGCGCTATGGAGTCCTGATCACTTCGCCTCTATCTCGCCACCTCGCCAATGACATGCACCGCGTTCGCCACCGCCACCACAGAGAGGCAAGAACCGAGAAAGGCGTCGGGTCATGGTCGAGCGGGTGGTGAAGGAGATGACTGTCACCTTACAGTACCCCGTCCTCACAAGAACCAATTATAACGATTGGGCCTTGATGATGCGGGTGAATATGCAGGTGCAGGGAATCTGGCCCGCCGTCAAGACGGAGGAGGGAGAAGAGGAGACCACCAGGCGTTCGCGGCAATCCTCTGGGTTGTGCCGCCGGAAATGCTGACAACCTTGGGAAGGAAACGCACCGCGCGATCGGTCTAAGAGGCAATCCAAGTGCGGCGTGTCGGCGTCCAGTGAGTACAGGAGGCAAACGCGGAGCAGCTGCGAAAGGAGTTCACGGAGATAAGGTTCAAGGAGGGAGAGTCAGTGGATGATTTCTCCATGCAAATCACCGGAATCGCCAACAGCGTTGCAACACTTGGAGGTAATATCACTGACGCTGAGGTGGTGAAGTAGATGTTGCATGTTGTGCTGGAGAATTTGGAGCAGGTCACAATCTCAATCGAGACTGCTCGACGTCAACGACCTCAGCATCGAAGAAGTGACCGGGCGCCTGCGCGCTGTGGAGCAGCGCAAGAAGACGCCGGCCACGGTGGACAAGCAGGGCCGTCTTCTTCTCACCGAGGAAGAACGGCTTGCGCGTCTGCATGCACGTGAGTCCAAGGTGGAAGGCGGAGGATCAAGTGGAGAGGAAGCGGCCGTGGCCGCAGACGCAGCAGCAGCGATGGGGGGCGTGACGGGAAAGGCGCGCCGTTGACCGGGCCAAGAACAGATTGGGCCAATGACGAGTGCCGCAGGTGTGGGAAGAAAGGCCACCAGAACCGGTCTTCGCGTTGCCACGATACTGCTCACGTTGCATGCTGCCTCCAACGTCCATTGCCCGGACGACTCGGCCTCAATCCTCGACGAACCGACTCCAACTCACCGGATGTGCTCGTACAGCATCCAAACTCCACTAGGCCTTGACGCGAACGCACACACGTACGCATAGACTCCACACAACAGCGGACAGCAATGCGAGCACATACACGCTTGCCATCACACACACGTACCATGGCCGAACATTGCTTGACGACACGCCACGCCATACGCGACTCAACCTGACCTAGACGACGGACTCGAACGCTAGCACGAACACTCGCACCATGGTACACACACGACACACGACACATGGCGTGGTTTATTTTCTAATAATCCCCTAACCATGACATCACAGCACGTTCTGCCATACAGGAGCGTCTGTTCTTCGCCAGCGTCGCCAAACAACGCCTCTTCCTTCCTTGGCTTTGTGCAGTCCCTCATGAAATAGCCGCGAAAGCCACAGTTGAATCACCTACCCTTGCCGGAGCTGCAACGACGTCTGCTCGTGCCTGATGCGACACTGCTCCCCCTGTCATCGTCATCGTTGTCGTCGTCCACATGGTCGCTGCTACGGCCTTTCTTCTTGTTGTCGTTGCTGTGACGCGCATCCCCGCTGCATGCACGTCCCTTCTCGCGGTGCTGGTTCTTGTGAGCCTTCCACTGCTCCTCTGCGAGGTAGAGCTTGCCGTCTACCCTCTGCAGTGGTTCGTCGTCCTCCGCTGCACGCTCGTCTGCCACTTGCAGCCTGCCACCGACATCCTCCAGGGTGAGCTTCGATAGGTCTGCAGTGACCTCAATAACAATTGCGACGGTGGAGAGGCGCTTGGTGGCGACGCGGAGCAGCTTCTCCACCACCTTGCTCTCATCCACCGCTTCACCAACGGTGCTCATCTCGGCGACGAGGTTGGAGAGCCGCATTACGAAATCATCGACGGAGTCCCCTTTGTTGAAGCGAATTCCCTCGAACTCGCGCCGCAGCCGCTGGGCCTTCAACTTTCGGACCGACTCGCTGCCAACACACAGAGACTTCACAGCCTCCCATGCCTCCGTCGCCGTGTCCTTCACTGCCAAGGACGCCACCATCTGCAATGGGACCGCGCTTGTGATTGTGTCCAACGCTAGACGATCCTCCTGCAAACAAACACCGTCGGGGTCGATGGTGTTCCACAAGTTCCTCGCCTGCAACTTGATCTTCATGACCAATGCCCACTCGGTGTAGTTTGTCTTCGTGAGAATCGGCCAGTTGGCCGGTCCACCAATCTTGCGGATGACGCGCACAACCTCCCCCTTCCCACTGCCACTGGCAGCGCCTTTGCCATCGGCGCCCTTGCCAGGAGAACTAGGAGGAGTTTTCTCACCTTCACCCGCCATGAACATGAAACGGATCCCTGGGTCTCAATTCCAGTAGCAATAACGTGCTATGATCGAGTCCAGGACCTCTCACCAGGCTCTAATACTAATTGTTGAAACCGAATCACTCTCAGTCGCTCAAACTCACGCACGGACAGAGGTTGAATATGATAAACAGTAAAACACAAACAGTAGCGACGAACACTGCAGCCGCCCCACGACTTATATCTTGGCGTTGTATTTTTACTCAATGACTCGTACAACTTAATCACAAGAATTACAACCGGCTTTATAGCCACGGCAAGACACAGATAGATTTGTGCATGCCGCCTCCAACGTCCATTGCTAGTACGACTCGGCCTCAATCCTCGATGAACCGACTCCAACTGACTGAACGTGCTCGTACAGCATCCAAACTCCACTAGCCTTGACGCGAGCGCACATACGTACATATAGACTCCACACACGTACCATAGCCGAACATGGCTTCACGATGCGCCGCGCCATACGCGACTGACCTAGACGACGGACTCGAACGCGAGCACGAACACGCGCACCATCGTACACACACGATACATGCCACAGCCAAACATGGCGTGGTTTATTTTCTAACACGGAGTTCACGTCGCGGCAGAGTCAGTCCACGCGCCATGATCGGGAGCTCGCCCTCATGGAGATCGTGGCGGTTGATCAGGAGCTTCTTGCGCCTGAAGTTTTGTTTCTCTATAAGAATAACAGAAAAGCCAAAAAAAGCTGCATCGCATTCGCAGCACCAATTTCCACCTGTTCTCTGGTTCTTGTGTGCGCGCGTGTGTGTGTGTGCAGGTCTCAAGCTCGCCGGCGTTCTTGCCGGTGTTGGAGACGACATCATGAAGAAGTAAATAAAGGAAAAAAAAAAGATCCCAAAACCTAAGATCCATTGCAGCAGCAGCCACAAAGCGGCAAATCTGAGACCCACAACAATAAGCAAGAACCAAGAGAGGAAAAAAAATCCAAAACTCCCAGCAGTCCAAGAAACAGCAATGACAGAACAAAAGACTCCTGCAGCTGTGATCAAAATCCCAGCTAGGGTTTGGGCAGGAGCTGGCAACAGTGACGACAGTAAGAGATGTGCGCCGCAGCACCTGGTCGATTTTGTTGTTGGCAGCAGGGACATCGACGCTATCGCCGTCGACGAGGATCTCCCATCGACCCCGGGTTACAGGACGAAGCAACGAAGAACGGGAAAAAGGAAAAAGAGAAAACGTCGCCCAGGCATAGATCCACAGCATACGCGAGAAGAGACCGACGGTGAGCAAGGGGAAAACGATGGAGAACACAGAACGCCCTGTCAGGGAAGGAATCGACGATGAGATGTACCCAGGCGGAGAAAATCGGCAGAGCGACAAGCAAAACGCAGGAACCAAAACAGGAGGCGGAAGAGACCGATGGAACCGAGGGAGATGAAAGCGACGGCGGTGGGTCCCGCGGAGGGTGTCGGTCCAAGCATAGCATGACACGTTGCGACGGAGGCAGGCTGTTTTTCACCAGCGACACTGACACCCCAGACGCGCGATGACGATCCGACGGCGCGGGCGCGGGAGGGGGCACGCGGGAGGGGGTTCATTGTGGGAAACGAAGACGAATAGAGGGATAAATGTGGCTGCTCAACGTAGTTGCAGGGGGTAGAAACATTGATCCAAATTAGTCGCTCCTATACATTCAATCTAGAAGAATTTGAAATTTTATAATTGTGCGCTCATAATATAAGATCTCTCATCTCTTCTACATTTTGGCAATATATATTCTGGGCAAACCTGCGACATATTTTTATGTTCCTTCTATTTCTGTGTCCATGGTAATAATGTACATGGTGACCTTATTTGAAAGTGTTATTGTCTTGGGAGTTTTTATTTCTCTCGACATAAAAGTAAATTGAAGTTTTAATGATTGCTTGCTATAATATCTGGAAGCTGTGTAATGCTTTGATCTTTGATAATAAACTTCCTAGTGTTGGACTCTGGAAGTCTTCCTTTAAGTATGATTGAATTTGGCAGTCTTATAGACATTCAGCTGTTAGACCCAGCCTAGTATGTTTGTTTGTGTGCTCAGCTTGAGCGCACTTTTCTTCTCTTTGTAAGTATTTCGTCCTGGCTTAATAAAGTTGCACCATGAGGGCTTCCCTTGTTGTGGTGTTTTATTTCAAAAAAAAAAGACATAATACCAGCGGTGAGCTCATAGATTGTTTGTCATATGTTATTATTGATTAGTGTATGTGTTCATAATTTACATTCTGGTTGCTTTTCGGTTCCAGCACTAAAACTGCTGTAGTATGGATGAATATCTATTCATGCTTTCTCTTGTTCCTTTCATGGTGAATTTTTTACTTCCTTGTTTGAATTTTACGTGGTTTGATTAGTTAACTCCACACAACAAGAATTTGAACCCTGTGCTGGTGCCCAACTAATTCTCGATTATCAGTGCTAAATCTTAAACTGTTGCGTTTTGTATTTCAGGCAGGATCCAGAATAAGCCTACACATACAATTTATGCAGCTCTATGTGTCACAAATCAGTTCCCTTTGTTCTAAACCTGCATTAGCTATGATATGAAGAATTTCAGGACTGGAACCCAGATACATAACTTTCTATTGTGCTATGTCAACTTACCTTAATCATGATTGCTCAAATTTTTCGGTAATTACTGATTCCTTTAGTTAACTGCTACCCATTACAGTTGATCTGATTGCAGGGAAAAATATGGCAATGTTCTGTGACCTTGTGGTCTGATAACTTGTTTCACTTCCCCTTCACAACGCAGGAAAGACTATGCTGTGTAGAAGCAAATATTTGTGTGGCTTTATAACATGTCCCGTGCATCATGTGGTTGGCTTATAAATTTGACTCGTTCCCAATTTGCTGGGAGGTTTTACCAGTAGCAGTTTGAGTTTTGTGTTCCCGCAAGAGCTGAGGTATGGATCTCTGTATCTTTTTTTTTTTTTTTTTGATGCAATCAATTGAAACTTGTTTTCAGCTATACTTCTTACCTGACTTGTCTTATTTTATAGTAGTGTTCTATCTTTTGATTCTTTTTCTCCAGGACTGTCCTTATCTCATCTTCAACCAGCTCCTTGTCACACCATTTGAAGGAGCAGAATACATTACATTCCAGTGCTTTACACACATAGCTCCAGTGCCACAGACACAAAGCAAATAATTTTGTTAAATTAAAAAGAGTAATCACAAAAGATATCACATAATGCCTTCATTTATTTTTTATTTTTTCATCAGTATTACATTGTTTATGGTACAATAATGCTATGTTTCTGCTTTTTTTTTTTTGAAATTCTCTTTGGAATGTTATACAATAAATGAATAATTAATTTTATACATTATATTTAATAATAGAGATCAGTACCTTAGAATGAACTCATAGTTCCTCCTCTTCTCCACTCTAGTTCTTCATCACAGCTAGTACTTAATGTCCTGATGCTTAATGTCCTGATGATTGACTGCAGCGTAATAATCTTATAAGATATACATATTTTACTACATAAGTCAGAGTGCCCGCTACGAGCAAGATAACGTGATCCAATGCTCTCCAATATTGGCAAGATAATGTGGCATTCTCTCAAGGACAAAAAAGAAATAAAATAAAAGAAAAAAATGTGTCTGTAACCACACACCATGACTAAAGATGGGCACACACCATTTTAAGATGGCCACACACCATTTTATTTTCTTTTTCTCCTTGTTAGAAATTGAAATGAAGTCCGAGATGTCACTTGCAAGAACAAATTTAAAGAGTTCAGGTTACTGAACGTGATGCAATACTCTCCCATATGAGCACAGAGCTTTTCTTCTTCCTCATGCATCCGCCTAGCATATAATGTGTCTGTAACCACACACTGTGACCAAGATTAATGTTCATGGAACAATAAAAAAAACATTAGCTAAGCACCTACAGGAGATTTATGAAGGATAAAAAAACCAGTAGCTCCAGAACCACACACTGCACTAATCCAATAATCGTGTATTTTAGTGAGAAAAAATACATATACTTGTTGCTAGACCCGAACAATATAATATTGCTAGTTTCAGAAATTTTACCATTTTTTGCTAGTTCCTGGCTGTTTCCACCTTCCAAAAGTCAACATATTCTGCAGGAAAAATAAAATGACAAATAACCCATAGCTATCTCTTTTCATTTGTCCTCTTCATATATTGTCATATCAAGACAATAGGTATTAGCTAATAATATTTGATAGGAGAAAAGCTTTCAAACGAACAAACTATCATATCCAAATGTGCCCAAATGTATTCCTTGACAATGACTTGAAAGCCACTCTAACCTTGTTGTATTTGGTAAGGCACTCTGATGTGTAGAGCGCCCCCATATTCATCAGAGGCTACCATAAAAAAAATTGGTACCAAATGCATTACACTAAAACTATGGCCTTTTCCAAATCTCAATTTTATTACTTCCTGAGTGTGAGCCGAAAGTTCTCAAGTGCACAAGTAGTGCATGATAGAGTTGCAAAAATAAAAAAGTACTGCAGAGTTTTCAGCTTCGTCTTGCACCCTGCATTCGCTGCCATAGAAAACAACATGCATATGCGATCTGATTAGGAAAAGAGCACTGCAAAGGATTTTTTTTAGTCTCTTGATACCGATCATCAGGAATCTTTCAACAACATGCATATGCAATCTGATTAGGGAAAGAGCACTGCAAACGATATTTGGTCAGTGGAACTTACTAACTAAAGAATCTTTCAACAACAGGATATCTATTTTCAGAAAGTACTCATATGCATAAAGAATCTGTATAGAATATAAAAGAATTGAGAAGTTTCAAATTGCTTCTTTTTTTATACTCATGGGGACTTATAACTTTAGGATGTAAATGACACCAAGCAATTGCAGAAAACAGGGAGCAGACTGATCATTGTGTTAGCACGGGCAATGAAAGTAAGCTAAAGTTGTTATGAGCATTACCTTACCTATCCGGTTCCTTCCCATGGACCGCAGAAGCGCACAATTGGTGTCATGTAACCAATAACTGCAGACCCATATTAGGACAGCTCACAGACTTGTCAAAAAAACATACATTCCACAGTGGAAAAAACAGATAGTAAGTGAAACAAAAATCACACCTTGAAATACTTTGGACGAGAGATCAGAAGTAATCCACCATTTAGAATCTGCTAAAGTCATAATTAGTGGTCGAATAAAAATAGAAAAGAAAACTTAAACATGAGTCCTCGTATACAAGCATTCAAGGATCTATGTAAATAGATACGCTCTGTCCAATGATAATTAGCTGGGTAGAATATCAGTTGGTTAGAGCCAATATACCTGAAATATGACTTATGAAAAAAAAAAAAGTCTACGTAGCAGCATAGATGAAACAAAAAAGATTAGTATGTTTGTGTGTGAAGGGCACGGGTTAGTTTGCCTGAAAAAATGGTTATATAATAACATGGCACACCACCGTCATTGACATCCTCTGCAGACAATAGTGCAAAGGGAGGACAAGCTCAAGTTGTGCTGTCCAGAACCTTTTTTGGTAAATACAGATTGAAATCATATGTGTCTTCAAGAAAATATTTATAATGCACTGCTGTTTTTTGGCTGTGTAGCACAGAGTGATATATGTCTATGGATAAGGTTATGTCCTCCCTTTGATATCATTTTTTTTAGTCCTAGTACTTATTTGGTTATAGTCCAACCACGAGCAGGGCAACGTGATGCAATTTTTCATTGATACGGACACTTTGGAAACATACAGATGGTTAAGAGGACCTTACCTCCTTTTGGACCTTATATAATTCAAATGGAAATTCAATCGCCATATCTAGAACGAGTTTGTAGAAATTAGTCCCGATCTCTTCGTCCTGACCAACCACCGCCCAAACCTATAATAAGTAAAATAAATACAAACAGCCATTATTGGTTCATCTACAGTACCTTGAGCATTGCGAGGCCACAAATATGGCCTATCAGAAATGAGAGGCGTAGCACAAGATGTGAGATACAATGTGAAGCATAAAGTGTGCTTACCTTGCCATCCTGTGCAGGCTTGTCATCACCTGATCCATCTGATTTCTTGTGTGTATCTTCCACTTCTGATGATAACATTTGATCCAAGTCTGTTTGACTCTCTGAAACATCTCTTACCGTATCCACTTCCAGTTTCTCAGCATCTAGATTCATTAGAGTCTCGAAAGTTTCTTTCAATGATCTAACTTTTTGTTTGTCAACTGCTGCCAACAGAAAACAAAAGGCCTATAAGACTTAACAAACACACAGAAAAGCTAATATCCTAGTGACCTTAATGATGATAGTGGAGCCAGATATTGCTAAGCTATTGCAGTTTCCCAGATCAATATACTTGTGTGACTTGAATATAAGATGTATGACAATAAATTACCATTGGTTGCCTCATCTTCAGCTGAATGTTGAACTTCACCCTCCTGCAACATCTTGTTGTCAGCATTGCATTGTCCTACCAAGCAATCTTGAAAAGATCATCAAGTTGCAGAGTATTTTTCCTGTGGATATAAGGCAAGTAGACTGTAAATCTACAACCAAAAACTGTGGAGAAATGAGGAAACATTACCATCATATCATTTGATGAAGATGCAGGTTGCTCCACAAGTTCTCCACCCTGGAAACACTTCCGATGGCTTTTATATTCCTACAAGCTATCACCATGCACCACTTTAGCACATCCACAACAATACTTAAATAGCAACAGAAGTGTAAATTCAACAGGGGGTAAACCTTAAACTTGCCCAATTCTAATCCCTTGCGGAACCCTGGAGGAGCGACCTGTGCTGGGCCACCGCCCATAAGCTCACGTACCCAATCACCATTTCGAGCACCCTCCGGAAATTTCTTCTCCAATGCAGCTGCTTCGGCAGCAGTATCCTGCATACCACCAGGGCGAAACGGCCTACTATTCATGCTCCCCCTCATGAAGTCCTTCGCAAAAGGTAGACATGTACGCTGTCATACCCGGGCGGTGGAGAGCCGGAGACCCCGTAGTTGCGATGCCCGAGGGTGGCGACGAGCAGGGAGTTGGGGAGGTTGGCCGGCTCGTACCGTGTGAACTCGGTGTCCAGCGACGGGATGTACCGAAGCGGGGAGCGCGGGGGGAAGAGGGAGACCCGCTCATGGTGGGGCTCCCATGAGATACCTCAGGTGCCGAGCACCTCCGCCACGCGTTGGGTAGCGTGGTGAGGCCGTGACCGTTACCAGCAGGTGGTTGGTCCCCGATGAGAGCGCGAACCCGCCGCACGCGAACCACACAAACTGCAGCGAAAGCGCAATCCCCTGCTGGAACGGCAACGCAACACGCCTGAGTCAGCGGTCGGCGTCAGCGAAGTCGACATCCGCGAGGGCCGCCCGGCGTCGGCCACCACGAGCTCGGCGCCCGCGTTGTTGCAGGCGATCTCAGGCACGCCGGTGGAGGCGTTGGTCACGACGCGACCGGCGAAGGGGTACAGCCTGCAGAGGAACGCGGGCAACGCGGCGCGCACGGCCGCGGCCACGGCATCGGCCCCATGGACGGAGCAGCCGGGTACACGTCGACGAGGTAGATGTGGAAGGAGCCGATGGATGAGGTCGAGGTTGGAGGCCCGAAGCACGGCGGGAATCCCCGTGGCGGTTCCGACGCCTGCACCAGCATCCGGGACACCACCGCGACGTGGAAGTTCTTGGCCGCCGGCATTTCGTCGAGCATGGTCGTGGACTGGAGCGGGACGCCAGGGAGACGATAGTCACAAGACCATACGGCAGCGCAAGGGGGAGGTGGAATGGTTGGGCAGTGGCACTTGGACAGTACAAACTTTCATGGGGAGTTGGCGTAGAGTTTGACCTGCGAGGTGGCCGGCGGCCAGCGGCCACCGAGAATGGAGAGCCCTGTCCTTCCGCGGAGGGAGAGAAACTGTGAGAGAGAGAGAGAGAGAGAGAGAGAGAGAGAGAGAGAGAGATGTGGCACCAGAGCAGCAGTTTCGCCTGGGTTGGAAGACAGGCGCGTCCAGGTTTTGGGGTCGGCAGGCGGAGGAGTGGGGAGTCCGCCGGGTCTCTCGGCGGTGGGATCGGAGGTTTCGGCAGCGGTGGGCAAGCGTGAAACGCAGAGGAAGTGTACTGATGCCCTCTACAAGTTTTAGTAAGTAGGAAAGATATGGATTTTAGTTTTCAGATATAACAGAGGGAAGTTTTGTATAGTACAGAAAAATAAACAAAGCATATTTGCTACTGAAAATCATGGGTATCCTTTCTTGTTGCCAATTAAAAATTGGACCTTCCAGGTAAGCAACTGATTTTCCAAACCGTTCTTTTGGAACCTCAAGCTGGTCAAAGCCTCAAACATTTCTGGCCCGGCAAAATGATACAAGATCAGAATCAAGAAATGTATATAAGCATACAACATTATAGTTCAGCATGTGGATGGTTAAACGATAAGAAAAATGGGGAGTAAAACGTACCCCATAAGTGTGGTATTGTCCATTTCCTGATACAAAAATGTGAATGACTTCTAAACAAAAAGAGAGAATTCTTTATAAGGGGAAAAAAAAAAACTCACCTCTTGGCCCTTTTCATTTTGAAATTCCTTATCAGGACTGAATGAAATTCGTTGTCCCTTCCGTGGCCCTTCTGTCAAGTCCGTTAGATTCTTCCGTTAAGGCACCCTTGGCAGCGACGCACAATGACCATGCTACCCTTCTTTTTGTTCCAATCTGAAGTGGACTCCCGTGGCCACCAGTCCAACAGATCGAACTCGAACTCCAGATGGAAAGAGAGAGAGAGGACCGAAGCAAGAGAGCCACTGCCCCTGACGGCCGCAGGTGCATAGAGAAGGGAGGGCCGGCTAGTCCAGGGCGGTCTCCACGAGTCAAGGTTGGCGCCCGACGCGCGCGAGCTCCTAGTCATGGCGGCGGGTGCCATTCGCCGCGGCTTAGGTTTCGGCCTCCACGGCCACCTGACCATGGCATTGGGCAGGGTGGCGGCTCGGGCACAGGTGGCGGCCAGCGCAGGGGTGCAAGGGAGGCCAGACAGGGCGACAACGCGGTTGAGGCTGGCCAGGTGTCACACCCGGTTTTAAGGTTAAAACCAAGTGACTCTATGTGTGTGACAAGAATCAAGTTTCACACATAAAGTGACTTCATTAATAGTAAAACAGAACAATATCACGAATAAAGAGAATTAAAACGATTACCGAATTGCAGCGGAAAAGAAAACCAAGCGTAGCACAGCTTCCACAGGCAGTTGACCGGAGAGACGGCAAACCTAAACTTCCACTCTTTTGTCTTCAACGTTCTCTTAAACTTTGCTTTCTACTGAGCAACATTGATAAAGGCAAGGTTGAGTACGGGATGTACTCAGCAAGTGTGGAAAAAGATGACATATAGTAAAGAACAAGACAAAGGCAACATAGAGTTCTTTTGCATAAAAACACACAATAGAGACACACTTTCTATTAAGCACACATCACACCTATAAACTAACATGCTTGCAGCTCCCACTGTGCTCACCAACCAAACCAATACCAATACTAATTCCCGCTAATCATATGAGGGTCCATGCAATGCTCATGACCGTGAGCACGGCTGTCATGACAGTTTTACACTCTGCAGAGGTTGTACAAATTTCTCCACGAATAATGATTTCATCCCCCTGTCGCCAGGTGACTAAAAGAATCTCTATTATGCATGTGCCGTCGCACTCGCACACTTTCTTTGGTGCGAGGGCTAAAAGATCACTTTAAGGCTTTTCTATGACTTTCACCAATTTGTATGTGCCCATTAATGTTTCACCCGTCGGGCACTAACCGAAACCCGAGAGGCCCTCTCTTGTGCCGAATGGTTCTCGGGAGTAACTCTCTTTTCCCCACACATCTCTCTCCAGGCGGATCCAGGAGTAACCCGCTTTCCCCGATCCACCAGCTGGCACGCACAGAACTAATTTTCATCACTTACTACGTCAGGCCGCGCCCATTCTTGACATCGTGGCTGTACTGAAACACATGGGTGGTCGCTCCACGAACCGGTCTTTAGATTTGGAAAGATAACTTACCAAAGAATAGTGCCAGTAACCCTGCACACAGTCCTACACCAACCATATCGCCCAAATCATCACTATCAAGTTGCTATTAATCTTCCATTAATCCTCGTGAAGCATGTATAATGATCCATTTAAACACACCCAACCCGACAGTAGCAATCTAAGCATGTGATCTACCTAACAGTAAAGTAAACTAAGGCGAAAAGGCATAATATGGAAGACTAGGAATTTCTACTAATAGGTACGCAGTCAATTTGACACAAGCATGCAAACTACAAAATAGATGTTTTGAAAATAGGCGCAAGATGGTCAAGGACACTTACCTTTGTAATTGTGTTGCTGCTCAATGATCTTGGAGTTCTG
This sequence comes from Zoysia pacifica, assembly GCA_001602315.1. Classification (NCBI taxonomy): domain Eukaryota; kingdom Viridiplantae; phylum Streptophyta; class Magnoliopsida; order Poales; family Poaceae; genus Zoysia; species Zoysia pacifica. Next base: position 82,827 of record BCLH01000874.1, read on the forward strand.
ATTTTTGAAGTCCTCGCAAGCGGATCCAAAGCGTATTCGTCTAAGCGTGCAACAACCGACAACCAAACAATCAAGCAACCAAAACTAAAAATCATATGCAATATTAAAAGATCATTATGGAGTGATAACAAGGTTGAGGGACTCACAAAGGATTATACTACAACATGGAAACTTCAAGGTATTAGATGATAACAAGTGATGAACGGAGGCAACACGTCTGGCTGCGCACAAACAGCATTGCAAAGACTTGCGCGTTCCCGATGATTGACTGCAAGATTCAAGAAAGTGTTTGAACAGAAACATGTGAAATTTTCTGGAACACAATGGAGACATGATAGCTTGAACTAGATTTAACCTGAAAAGGAGATCGATGAATTGGATCTGGTATTTGTTCTGTACCGGTAGTCGATGAGGAAATCACGTTTCTGATGGAACTGTGAGGAATCTTGGCAAATATTTTGGGAGTTGAAAAGAGGACTTTCTGAAACACAACATGGTATAAGAGTTTCATCAAGGGGGTGGCCGAAATTGAGGAAAACAAAGAAGATATTACCGATCCACGCGCTGAATAGATCTAGATCAGGGAGCAGCAATCATTGCGATGTACATCCTGAAAGCTACCGAACTCCAATGGTTATGATTTTTGGATATGTTGTAGAGGACATTAAGGTGCACCTGCGGACAAAATTTGGTGCAATTTGGTTGGGTAGATCTCCGGGAACGTCGATCAAAATCAGAGCCAGAGTGGCTGGTCGCGATCTGTTGGGAAGAGAGAAATATGAGGGGGTTGGAGGAGGATGTGCGGAGTTGTGGGGATGGGGGGAATATAAAGAGAAAGAGATATTTTAGGAGTTTGTTGAGTATTTGTTTTGTTATTGGAAACTCATAGATTAATTTGAGGCGTCGGATCTAGGTCGGATGGATTGGATTGAAAGAAACACGTGGATTAGCTGACCTTTGGATTTGAATCGGATGGATGAGGTTAATTGGGTGACGTGGCATAGATCTAGGCCTTTGATTTCAAGGTTAATTGGGCGAGCTCGGTCCTCGGTGCTCCAGTGGTAGGTTCTCGACGAAAATAAGGGGAAATAGAGAGGACAAGGTGGGGATTCTCACCACGGGCTAGAATGAGATCGGGGGATGCAAGAGATGGGGGCGCGACGGCGACGTGCTGGTGGCGATCGACGGTGGCGAGGGCGACGTCCAAGAACTGGCTGGGGGCGGAAATCGGCCAGGCAGGGGCAGCGGAGAGCAGGGAAGGCTGGCACGAGGTCGGTGGTGGCCGGGACGACGCGACAGGCGGCAAGGGTTTCGGGTTTTGTCGAGGAGAGAGAGGGCCGAGCGACGCAGTTTCGTAGGGGATTTATAGGGCATATAGGTGCGGCCAACTCGGAGAAGTCATGGCATGCGATTAGAGGAGGAATCTCGCGGAGATTGGGAAAACAAAATTGAGACGGCTGTTGCGAAGGCGGCCGGAGGAAGGGGATGACAAGCGGGGTCGGGCTGTCGGTCAAAGCGAGGGAGGGAGAAGGGGGTAATGGCTGGGGCTACGGTGGGCTAGGTGGGTAGCGAGGATTTTTTTTATTCTTTTCTTTTTCTTATTTCCTTTGTAATTCTTTTCTTATTCACTTTTAATTCTTTATTATTATTATATTATTTGAAAATGAGAGGATTAATTTGAAATATTTTGGGATGAATGCATTTCACTTTATTTGAACCATTTCAAATAAAACATATTTTAAGGCATCTGTTTCTAAAATTCAAAATTCGAGAAAACCTCTTTTCTTTCCTTTTGTTTATTTCATTGATTATAATTTATTTTATCTAATTATTTTATTTTGAAACAATAGAAGAATATATTTGAAAGTATTTGAAATAAATTAATTTCAAACGTTCATTGAAACCTTTTCAAATAAAACAAAGTTTTATAATAAAAATCATACTTTCAAGATATCTTTTCGATAATTAAAATTGTGAGAAAGCACCCTCTTTTTTTTAAATCAAATAAAAATTGCTTCTAAATACCAAAAATCATTTTACAAGATTATTTCCAAAACATTGAAATAATTTGAGATAGATTCATTTTACTTCATTTCAAAGTTTCCAACTAGAATCAAAGTTCACAATAAAATTATGTTTTAAAGACATATTTTCAAAAATCAAATTTAGGGAAAACACCTCTTTTTTACTTTTTTTTTTAAATAAGATTGGTTTTAAGATAAATACAAAATCATTTTATTAAAGTAAGATAATATTAGACAAAAACATTTAAAACTTTATTTTAAGGAAATTTTGAATACTTTTAAAATTAAGAACAAACCAATAATAATTAAAATTATTTAAATAATTGGAAATTTTACTTTATTTTGGTGAAGAAAAGTTCACATCCCCAAATTGGGAAATTTGGGGTGTGACACCAGGGCGCTGGCTCAGGGCAGGTGGACCAGGGCACGGGCGTCAGGGGCTCTGCCAGGGCTCGGGGGAGGCTGAACTGGGCGCTGACGGCGTTGAGGAGGCTGGCCAGGGCGTCGGTGCAGAAGAGTCTGGCCAGGGCGCAAGGGAGGTCGGCCACAACGCAGAAGGTGGGAAGACATGTGTTGGATGGCTTCAAGGGTGAGTTAGCTCTCCTTTCTTTGTTAACAAGATTCTCATAGATCATTTGCTCCAAGTTGCTATGAAAACTTTGGTTTATTGCTTGTTATTCAATAATAGGTGAGAACCCAATACCACTTCCTTGCTGAAAATTAAACTTGTCGGTAATCGGAAGAAGGCTAGATAGGATATGAAATGTTTTAGCTTTGAGATGGCTGTGGATTCAGATCTGACAAATTTTAAAGATCTTGTTGACTCAGTTGTAGAGAAGTATCCTCCACGGTATTTAGAAGTACCACATGTTCAATACTATGATGAAGGTCTAAAAAACCTTTCTTGAATTAAAATCTGATCAAGAGTTGATGGCTATGTTTAGTAAGCATTGTAAGAGAAAGGTTATCCTCCTATTCATTACATATATATTGTGGTCCTTGTGATCCATTTGAACCAATCAAAGAGTGGGAGTTTGATGTTGATGAGCAGCCAAAAATCAACACAAAGAATGATGAAGATGATTACCTTAGAAATCCATTGCTGGAGAATGAACGCGTAGGTGTTGATGAGGAGAGTATGTACTTAGAGATGTCACTATAGAATCAACCTAATACCGCTTTATAGGTGGTACCTTGTTCTCTTGATAAAGAGAAGGATGGTAGTGACGATGTGAGTAAAGATGAGAATGATAGTGAAAATGGTGAAGAATCAGAGGAAGAAGAAGTTCATGAGAATGTGCCATGTAATGAGGAAAATCATGCTCCAAATATCGAATATGATCCAGATGATCCCCCAATGACTGTTGGCTCCACTTATCCTAGCATGAAGGTGTTCAGGTTGGCTCTGTCGCAGCATGCAATCAAATACCAATTTGAGTACAACATTGCATAAAGTGCACCGAAGAGGTTCAGCGCATATTGTTCAAGGAAAATCCTTGATAAGTGTTCAAGGAAAATCCTTGATAAGTGTCCATGGTGGATATATGCAACTACCGCTGAGGATGGATGCACTGTGAATGTACTTGAATATGCATTTACCTTACTGTTATGTACATCTAGTCTTGTTATTTTCTTTTAAACTAACTAAAATTTGTATATGTGTGTTGTAGGTGAAAAAAAATCCTTGTGAGCATGAATGCTCTAGTACAAGAAGGAAAAAGAAGTTGAAGAATGCAACCAAACATTGGATATGTGAGAAGGTGACGGATTTTCTCAAAGATGATGCAAATTTGGGGGCAAAGGAATTGCAAAAGAAGCTTAAAGAACACCGTAAAGTTCATATCCATTACAAGAGAGTTTATATGGGTAAGGAGCTTGCACTGAGAGAACTTTATGGTGATTGGGATAGTAGTTTTGATAATCTATATAGGTTTAAAGCATAAATTGAGAGGTGCTGCCCTGGAAGCTTAGTAATTATTGACCATCACACCATTAATGGTAAGATCAGATTTAGAAGATTCTTCTTTGCATTGGCACCTTGCATAGAGGGATTCCTTAGTGGATGTAGACTATACCTTGCAATAGATAGCACATTTTTGACAGGCAAGTTCAAGGGGCAGTTGCTAGTGCTTCGGTTGTTGATGGACATAATTGGTTGTATCCAGTTGCCGTTGGAGTTTTTGATTAAGAAACTAATGGCAACTGGATTTGGTTCATGACTCAACTTAGAGAGGCCATAGAATCACCAGAGGGCTTAACTATATGCACTGATGCTGGACAGGCTGTGATGGCAGGAGTGGGTGAAGTATTTCAAGGGCTGAACATAGGGAATGCATGTTTCAATTGGTGAACAACTTCAAGAATAGGTACCATGGAAAGGTGTTTGATGACCATTTATGGGTAGCAGCTTATTCGTGGAACTCATATTTTTTTTAGAAACATTGGGCTGCAATGGAGGAAGCAAAGCCAGCTGCTACTAACTATCTAAGGAGTTCCCATAAAAAATTATGGACAAGGAGTCAATTCTTAACATTGTCCAAGGTTGATTATGTGATCAACAACCTTGCGGAGTGCTTCAACAATTGGATTAAGCATCACAAGTCCTTAAACTTGGAAGATTTAATGTACAAGTTGAGGCAATTGCTTATGACCAAGTGGAATCAAAGAAGGAAAATATCAAAGAAATTTGATAGCCTGATTCTGCCGCACATCATCAAGGAATTGAATGAGAAAAGTAGAGAATTGAACCTGGAAGTGGAAGAATGCTCAAAACAAGTGGCTGAAGTGACTGCAATGGGAGGTACTGGCTTTAGGTTTGTAGTTAAGCTTCATGAGGACATGTTCTTGGAGGCAATGGCAGGTTTCTGGCATCCCTTGCAATCGTGCACTAGCATTCATCACATTGCTTACCAATGAACCAATAGATAAGTATGTTGACCACTATTACTTTGTTGAGAAATTTAGAATTGCATATAATCAGCTCATCCCTACTATGCCTGACAGTACACAATGGTCAAAATCCAACCATGGATTTTCATGCACCCACCATTATTAAAAGCCATGGCTGGTAGGCCTAAAACTGAAAGGTTTAAAGACAGTTGTGACAATAAAAAGAGAAAAGGCCAGTAAAAATGCCCTATCTGTGAGGACTATAGGCACCATTGGCACAATTTCAAGAGGGGTAGACCGGAAGACATTGCTGCAATGAAAGCTATCAAGTAATGTGTCTAATCTTTCTCTATTTTTAATGTCGTTTTCTTAAACAAACAGATTACTAACTTTCTTATTGCAATTGTAGAGGAACACCAAAGAAGCAGGTGAAAAAAATAAAATCTGTTCAAAGTTCCATTGTGCCTCTGCAGGAAGATGCACAAGCAACTTCCATGTCTTTTCCATCAAGGTTAGAATTTATACTTGCTCTCTTCGTATTACTTGATGTATTCAAAGTATCAAAGTTCCATTATTACTTGATCTGTTCTAAGTTTCTTCTTTTATCACAGTAGTCAAACATTGGAAACCACTAAAAACAAGAGAAAACATGCTGATTCCACTCTCGACGCAACTCATAGGTAACTTGTGATCTTTTTACTGCTGCAAATTTATGTTCTCATGGATGACAATCTGAAACAAATATAGAGATCTCACAAATATATTACTTATCTACACTTACAGCCAATCCTTACAGATTTCAAGTAAGAAAAAGGGAAAACATATTGGCTCCAACTCTGGAGGATCTAAAAGGTAGTTCTTTAGAATCTAGTTTTTTCTTCATTGCTCCCATTTGTGCTGCCATATTAGACTGCTGCTGCCATAAGTATTGATTCCTGCCATATGTGTTGGTTTGTAGGTCAAGAAGTGGCTCAAATCAGCCTGAAGCACTATTCATTGAGTATCCATCACAAGTAACTCAACCTGTAAAAGCTAAGGCAAAAAAGAAGGACAAAGCGAAGAAAGAAGTCTACAAGACCGAAGTCAAGAAAGGCTAAATAGATCAACCTGTGCTGCACAGCCCCTCAATGTGCACAAGAAGCAAAATAGGACAACCAGATAGTCCTGCAATGAGTACAAGAAGCAAAAGAAGGCTGAGCCTTTGATTTCTCCTATGTTTTATATGTCGAATTGACTGTTTGTGTGCATCTTATGTATGAACTGGAACTTCTCTATTTGTATTGGTTGTGAACTAAAATTAAATGTACTGTTCGTGTGCTTGCTATTCGTATTGCTTTTGTTCTCTATTTTTATTCACTTTTTCAGGTTCAAACAAGGCTCGTGGCGCTCTCATTCAAAATACAATGCGTAATCTATATATTTGCTGCTCTCATTCATATTGCAATGTGTAATGACTTTATATGTGCATTGTAATGTTATGATGAAATAATAAATTTTTAAGGTACGTAGGTATTAATTTTGGGAGAAAAATCAATTATAAATGGAAATAAAAAAGATGGTTCTATGCAACTTGAGCGTGTTCAATATTTTGGCACTGTTAACATCTATAGTCAAGTACATATAGTTATTAGCAGTTTATTATGCTGAAAAATAAAGTAGGGGTAAAATGGGAATTTCAACCCCCACATAACACCGTTACTAGCAAAAATTGACAGAAGGGCCACAGAAGGAACAACGAGTTTCATTCTGTCCTGATAAGGAATTTCAAAATGAAAAGGGCCGAGAAAGGAAGAGGTGAGTTTTTTGGGCCCTTATAAGGAATTCTCTCAAACAAAAACATCCTGAATATGTCAACAAAAAGTTTCAATTATTAAAATATCATTATAAATAAGATTATACAATATTCACACATACAAAGCTGATCAAAACTGTTTAGTGTAGTTCAAAACTACCGATTGCGGATTACATGTCACACCTGGTTTTAAGGTCAAAACCAAGTGACCTTTTATGTGTGCCCAGAAATCAAATTTTATGTATCTTTTTTTTTTTTGACACAATCAATTGAAACTTATTTTCAGCTATACTTCTTACCTGACTTGTCTTATTTTATAGTAGTGTTCTCCTATCTTATTTTGATTCTTTCTCTCCAGGACTGTCCTTATCTAGTCTTCAACCAGCTCCTTGTCACACCATTTGAAGGAGCAGAATACATTACAATGCTTTACACACAGAGCCCCAGTGTTACACACACAAAGCAAATCACTTTGTTATATAAAAAAGAGTAATCACAAAAGATATCACGTAGCGTCTTCATTTATTTTCCATTTTTTCATCAGTATTGCATTGTTTTTGGTAGAATAATGCTATGTTTCTTCTATTTTTTTGAAATTCATTTATTTGCAGGAAGCTAACATAAGCCAACTTATTGTGCAGCCGACCAAGCTTTCCAGCAAGGTAGTCAGAAAAATAACTGATCAGTAAGGTGGTTAGAGGTGCGGGTTCATGAGTCTTATGGTAAATCTTATCCAAGTCTGGATTGCAGTTTTCACCTATGACAGATGGAGTTTTTATATACTCCACAGAGAGCCTTATGGTATAAATCTTATCCAGATCTGGATTTTAGTTTTCAGATATTATAGTGAGAGGTTTAGTATAGTACAGAAATTAAAACAAAACATATTTGTTACTCAATATCATCGGTATCCTTTCTTGTTGCCAGTTAAAAGACTGTCCTTCCAGCTAAGCAGCAGATTTTCCAAACAGTTCCTTTGGAACCTCAAGCTGCTCAAAGCCTCAAACATTTCTGGCCTAGCAAAATGATATAAAATAAGAATCAAGAAATGTATATAAGCAGACTACGTTATAGTTTAGCATGTGGATGATCAAATGATAAGAAAAAGGGGAGTAAAACCTACTCCATAAGTGTGGTATTGTCCCTTTCCTGATACAGAAATGTGAATGACTTCTCCTAAACAAAACCCCCCCTGAATATGTCAATAATAAGTTTCAGTTATTAAAATATTATTATGAATAAGATTATACAATATTCACACATACAAAGCTGAACAAAACTATTTAGTATAGTTCAAAATTACCAATTGCTGATTACTATTGGGCAGTCACTTCAGATTATTTCGAAATGCCAATGGTGATCAGCCCTAATTCAAATCAAGCTACCAGCTTGGGCTCTGTAGCAAATAAATAGGTCAGAGAGGGGGGGGGGGGGTTCTGGGACACGATTTGGCAGGGATCCGCTGTTGTAACCTTTCCAACTGATGAACCGCATTCTCTGGTGATCTGAAAAGCTTCACATACTGACTAACTTCTGATTCAATCTGCCGCCTTTGTGCTTGAAATATTGGTTCTATTTTAATAAGTTAGAGGCGGCTGTAACCTTTGTGCTTGATCTGTTGTTTAGGTCATAGATGCCCTCACACCTCCACCACATGTCTCTCCTGTCAAGAAACCTGTTAGTGGCCCTGAACACTTAAGGTTGGTCTTCATTCTTATCAGAAGAATATCTGATATCCATGAATAATCAGCCAAATCTAACCCTGTCCCATTGTCTGTATGAAAATGTTGTCATTACTTTATGCTTCTATTTCGTAATTGTTGCAGCAAGAAGTTGCAAGAGCTGATCAAAGAAATGAGATGAACACTTAAGATTGGTCCTCATTCATATCAGAAGAATATCTATCCATGAATAGTCAACCAGATCTAACCCTGTCCTGTTATCCGTATGAAAAATGTTGTCGTTGCTATATGCTTCTACTTCGTGACTGTTGCAGCACTAAGTCACAAGAGCTGATCAAAGAAAAATCTGCTTCTAAACACCTTTTTCAGGATGATGAGGTGAGTAATAACATAATTTTCTTTTTCTTGCCACTGACTGCCTAGATTCCTCTTCTTTCACTTTATACATGCATTTTCCTCGGTAGATAAAGTACTAGCATTCCTCTCAGCAACAAACATACTGGGGCGTATTCCTCTCAGCAGGTAGCAAATCTTCGGTTGCCACTTTCAGAAAAAATTCATCAAAATAATTCAAAGATACGGCCATGGTCTGGGAAACTACCCAAACCGCGTATATCACCACTTAGAACTTTTGGAGATGCATTAGCGAAGGCAAAGGTAATTTCTTCTTCTCGGTTTCCTGCGTTTCTGCTCAATAACAGACACCCGGTAGATTCTTCCTCATCGGCATGGCGAATGCCGGAGACGATGACGGTGAACACATCCAGTTCCGAAAATTTCAGATCTCGGTTTTACAGCTCGGGAGCGTCTGTTCAAATTTCAAATTCAAACAAATATGGAAGGGCGAAATTTCCTCCTTTTGATTCCTTTACTGGAACGATAAGGCCCAGCCCATCAATTCCATACAGGCCAACAAAGGGCCTCGTAGCTTTATTCTCAAAAACTGGAACTCGCCGTCGAAAACCTTGAGCACCTCATTCCACCTCCATCCTTCTCGCCGCACGCACGTACGTGGACGTTGTACGGAGGGTGATGGAGAACAGGGCGAAGGCTTCAATCATGGCCAGAATTGTGGAGGCGGCAATCATGGATTCGCAAACCGTGGCGGGGGACGTGGAACCAGTCAATCCAACATGTCTGGGCGAGGCTCTAGCCAATCCAACATGATCAGGCGTGGGGGTATCCAATTTGGTCCCTTTCACACCGGCTATGGAGGTGGCTATGGAAGCCATGGCGGAGGCAGACAATATAGCTCTCATGGGCGATTTGGAGGAGGCCGCAACCACATCGGCCGTGGGTCACGTGGTGGGTTCAGAGGAAGGTTTCTAGGTTCTGGTTATCAGACTGGACTGCCTCCGAATGCTTCTTCAGATAGGGCAAGAGATGCTATCCCAATTCAGGCAGAGGCTATTTTGGCTGGTGCACATGCTGCGGCCAGAGGTGAAAGCAGTTCAAGCAGCAGCTCTGCTCCAAGAAGCATTCAGGTCACTTGAGGCTGGTGCGTCAGGGGCATTACAAAAAGCATCTGTTGCAGTTCCTGATCTGTCATAGAAAAAACTAGAAACTGCAAAGATGGCAGATGCTCTTGAATCATCAGCCCAAGGAGCAGCACGCCATAGCAGCAAGATGCCGTATTGTTATCCGTGTTTTACAAAAGGACATGAGAAGAAGGACTGTATAGCTCAGTTACATTACGAGGTATGTGATTGTACTAAGCATAATACTGAAAGGTGTCCGGTTAGAAGAGCAACACAGTCTTTTGCTATTCCTTGTGGGTATGCTGTGGAAGGTCTCGGTTTCTATTATATTCCACATAATGTTAGTCAGAAATCAAAGGATGAATCTAGAACAGCATTGATTCGTGTAACAGGAGGAAGTATGACGACAGAGAATGTTACGGCAGAATTACAGCGTCTAATCCCTAATAATGTTGATTGGAGAGTGCAAGCAAGTGGAGCTAATTCCTACAGAGCAACTTTTCCTTCCAGAGCTGAACTTCAGAGGACGGTGGAATGGGGAGAAGTGAACACTAAATTCAATGCTAAGATGCATATTGAGGAACGCATTATTGGTCATGAGATCAAGTATGTTATGCCAAAAATTTGGGTACAGTTCACTGGTCTTCCAAAGGAGTTACGTGAAGTTCCGGTGCTCTGGGCAGTGGGCTCCATTCTTGGTATTACTAAACAAGTTGATATGAATTCCTCTCGTTTGCATGACATTTCGAGGATTCAAGTTTTAGTGCTTGACCCAAGCATCATACCACAATATGTGGATGTGGTAATTGGTGATTACCTTTATCAATTGCAATTCAGAGTAGAAGATAATATTAATGAAGCAAACCCGCTGCCTATGGATATGGATAACATAGGGGGCGGTGGCAATGGGGCTGATGCAACAGATATGGCCCCGGAGTACCAAAATGCACCAGGTCCACAAAACAACCCAGGAGGAAGAACAGGTGGTTCTCAAGCTAGACAGCAGTCTCAGCCGACGGCGGGTGCGCCACAAGGCAATCAAACCCTCACTGGAATAAATCTTGATATTACTCCACCGGGGTGCTCGGTTATTCCACAGGGTACTATTTTTACTGAACTAGACAATCCAGGGGTTGAGGCTCAAATGTTTTCTGTTGAAAACCATGAGGAGAACATCATTCTGATTCAAGAATCTGAGGTGGTAGGAATTAAAGAGAAGGAAGTTTCAAAGGAAACCACGGCAGCTCTTGCGGCCAAACCAGAAGCTAAATCAGGCGTGCTGCGTAGGAGCAAGAGGTGTGCCGGGATTGTAGATGACTACTCCTCCGAGCGCGCTGAAAAGATTAAGGCCTCCTACAACTCTCAGAGTTCCCAGTCCAAAGGTAACTTGCTTCACGACTCCTTTGTTAATTTTCCTACAGAGTCTATTACTTTTAGATGTGAGAATATAGGGATCACTCTTGGTTATGATATTAATCAAGTACAAAAATCAGTAGATACAATAAAGAAGTTACAAGAAGGTAGAATGTTGTCTCCACAAGTTTTAGATGCTAGGACAAAAGCTCTAGATAGAGAGGCTCAAGAATTAGAAGGAGATGAGGAGATCGATCATTTCATTCTCAACCATTTGTGTAAAGACATTATGGATGAGGTAATGGACTTGGATGGTACTACAGATGACCATCTTGTCAATGCATCAGCTCCTATAAAAAATAACAAAAGAAAAAAAAGAACTACAAAAGTAACTTGAAAATGAAAGGAATATTTTGGAATTGTGATGGTCTTAAGGACCCAAAAAAGCATAGGTTTGTATGAGACTTAACTAAGGAGCAACAACTTGATTTTATTGCGCTGCTAGAAACAGGACGAAAGAGCTTTACTGATCCTTTTCTAAAGAATATTTGTGGGGGGGGGGGGGGGAAGATTCTTTATGGCATTGCAAGGAACCGAAGGGGAGGTCTGGTGGTATTCTCTTAGGAATAGATTTGCCTAGGTTTGATATTGGGGCAATAGATGAGGGAGACTTTTACGTTAAGTTTCGCTTGTGTAATAAGAGTGACAATTTCAAATGGTCTTTGGTAGCTGTCTACGGTCCGGTACAACCAGAACACAAAGAAAATTTCCTTAAAGAACTTGTCCAAATGTGTAGTCATGAAGCTTTACCAATAATTATTGGTGGTGACTTTAACATTTTGAGAAGTCAAGCTGAGAAAAATAATAATAATTATGATTATCGATGGCCTTTCCTTTTTAATGCAATTATCGATGGTTTGAGTTTAAGGGAACTTGAAATGTTCATACGACAATTTACATGGGCTAATAATCTAATCAATCCAACATATGAGAAGCTAGATAGGATTCTGATATCAACACAATGGGGGCAACACTTTTCTTTATCCACAGTTGAGGCTTTAACAAGAGAAATTTCTGACCATACCCCACTCCTACTTAATACTAAAGAAGCATCTCCCGTAAAACCAAACCTGTTTAAGTTTGAATTAGGTTGGCTTCTCCGAGATGGCTTCTATGATTTGGTTAAGGAGATTTGGTGTAAGGATCAGGGTGGCGAAACCTCTATGGAGATATGGCCAGCAAAAATAAGAAAACTTCGCCAATATTTGAGAGGTTGGGCAAAAGATGTGAGTGGTAAAAATAATAAAGAAAATAAAATGCTTCTAAACAAGTTGGATGAAATAGATAAGAAAGCTGAAACATGTCTATTATCACCACAAGAAATTAACTTGAAACAATGTTCAAACAATAGACTTGTACAACTGTTACGGGAGGAAGAACTAAAGTGGTACCAGAGAGCAAAGGTGAAAGATTTACTAGAGGGAGATTCTAACACTAAATATTTTCACTTGGTAGCTAATGGAAAGCATAGAAAAACACATATATTTCAGCTTAAACAGGGTGATAAAATTATACATGGTGATGCTGAATTGAAAAGGTATATCACCAAGTATTACAAAGATTTATTTGGTAAACCAGTTAATAATGATATTATTCTGGATGAAAA
>BCLH01000874.1:100747-112765 GCA_001602315.1 Zoysia pacifica
CCGGTCGCCGCTGCCGCCGCGCGCACTAGCACACAGCCGCACCGTTTCACAGCCCAGCCGCCGTGTACAGTCACCTAGCCTCCACGCACAGCCGCCTAGCCGCTCCGCTCACCGCCACGCCACCTTCACCACCCACTGGCGCCGGCAGGATCCCGTGACGCCCAGCGCAATCGCCCGCCGCTCGAACACAAGCCGCGCAGCTCTCGAGCGCACCCGAGGCCCGGACGGCAAGCCCGCGCCGCCATCAATGATGGCACTGCTCCACCGAGCAAGGTGGTGCACGCCGCACACGTGCCTGGGGCCCCCTCACCGGCTGTAAAAGTCGCCACCGAGCTCCCCTCTCCACCCCACCACTGTTCAAAGGTCCGAATCGCCACCACTTTTCGTCCAATTACTCGTTGCCGGCAGCCAATCTAGCCACCCTACCGCACCTACGCCACCTCTAGCTCGCCCTCAACCCGCACCACCTCTCGGCTCGCCCCCTCCGGCCTTTATGGAGCCCGGCGCCGAGTGCCACTGTGAGCCGCCGCACCATTTCGGTGCCGGCAGCCGTCGCGTGATGACCGTCCAAGCTGGCCACGCGCACGGGCCTGCAGTCCCCGTGCGCCGCTCCTGGCGCTCCACGGAGGTGGATGGGCACCAGAGCGCATCACCGGCGAGCGACAGAGCCAACGGCCGTGCCGTGGTCTATGGCACGCGTGAGCCTGGGCCGGCTGGCCTTAAAGCCGCGCCGCTGGGCCAGGTTGGCCCCCATGCACAGCCCACCTGGCCGCTGCACGCCGTACACAGAGGCTGACTGTGGGCCCAGGGCCCACTTGTCGGCCACACCATAGAAACTGCTAGGCACACCCCATCAATGCACACACAAAATTATTCCTATGCCTTTTTACCTCCAAATAAATTCCCAAAAATGCCAGAAAAAAAAATCCCCACTTTGTAAAAACACCTCCACAGCATAAAAACCCACCTAGTGAAGCCCTTTTAGCTACCACAAATTTCACATTAGCCCTCTGATTTTTTTGGAAAATTACAAAAAGGCCCTCACATCTTGTTTTTATCACCATTTCCACATACCACCATCGTTCACCGGGATTTTTGCACCATTAGAACTCAAGCCCTATCTATTAGAGCCACCAATTGCTCTGACATCTTCTATTTGTCTTGATTTTATTCGATTCTTTTAATTGATCGCTTTTCCACCGTAGTTACGTTTTGTCATTTTCTCATGTAGACGACGAAGCACTCAGAGATGAGGAGGCCAACGACCGGAGTACGAGGAGGAGCTCGACGACACCTTCAAAGGCAAGTCCTAATCTCTTGACCATGTTACTCCTAGAATTTTTCTATGCACCTATAGGACCCATATGCTTGCATGTTTATAAATGTGTATATTCAAATCATTGTGTAGATAATATCCTGTTCGCTATTAGTGAGTTTATAGTTATGTTAGTTATTTGCTTTCATTTGGTATAAATACCACTTTGTTACGGAGTTGATTTTCGTACCTTGTTAAACCATAGGAGCTCTGTCATTGAATACTTTTAATGTTCGGAAAGTTGCCTTGAATTAGAATGCTTAGGAACACTTATGTGAAGCTACGCTTCACCTTACCATATACTCATCATTTATCAAACGAGTTAAATAGAGTTTGAAGGCGTGCGTTAGACCAAGTGGGTTTAGGTGATAGTGCAAAGTGGTGCTAGGTGATGGGAATGGATATTGTTTTTAGACATTGTGGATACTTTACCGTGCGCTGGAGTGAATGTTATGCGACTCTGTTGATCAAGAGGAGCATAGCCTGTGAGTACAGTGTACAACCTTTGCAGAGTGTATTAATCCATTCGAAATGGCCGTTGTCACGGTATTGACACACTACAGGTTGGGCTCACTTTGATTAGTCTAGGTTATTTTCTTGATGGCGTGTGTGGGTGTACGTGCCCGTGTTTTGAAAAATGTCTGGTTCAGATAGTGAAGGCCCATCCAGCTAAAAATTGGGAACTGACGAGAAAGGTGACTTCTCCCCTGGTCTAACCCATAAAATACTGATAGAATAGGAACACTTGTCTTTCTGCTTTAAAAACCTGCCTGTAGAAAAGCTCGCATAAAACTTGCTTTAGCTAAAGAAAACCATAGCCTTTCTTTGTTAGCTTTTTATGCATAAATACAGCCTTGTACGGGTTAGGACTTGCTGAGTACGTTTTATACTCACCCTTGCTGTTGACGTTTAGATGATGAAGAAGATGGTACCGCACTTGATGGCGATGAGTAGGACTCGTTCTTCGCTCAAGTGTGCCTGTGGCTTTTGCTTCTTGCCTTTCCTTTTATGTAATAATTGCTTGAGGACGTCATGCACTCCTCGCTGGATTGTAAGCTAAGACTTGTATGTATGACTCTATTTGAGATAATATATGTAATAATAATGGTGTGAGCTTTGTATCCATAATGTACGTGCGTGTCAACTAGTGATCCAGGGATTGGTACGGTATTCACGGGTTATTTCAGAAATGGGGTGCGATAGAGTGGTATCAGAGCCATGCTTGCCTGTAGGACGAGACCATAAGGACTCTAACCTTAGGGGAATGATATTTTTAAGATACAAACTATTTATAAAACCCTACTATGGTAGGAACTCGATATTTTCTCTCTTTTGCTATATTTATAAAAATTATTTTACTGACTCTAACTGTTTTCTTTGCAGATTGACTCGGACAACAGATGGTAGTACATGGGGGCTGAGGTTGTTAACCTCATTGGGTTTCCTGAGATCCCTGCTCGCACCCTGACTCGGTTTCGTTATACCTCCCCTCCGATCTACCGCTAGAAGGATCACGAGGGTGAGTGGTACACCGCGTACGAGATGGAGATCCCTATTCTCCAGGCTACATGCCTCCACAGACCTTGGCCGTTGTCGGAGCCACCTTCTTCGACACGGTCCAGGCTACAGCACGTGAGGCCTTGTTGCTGTTTAGCTTACTGCACATGGAGCTCACCGGGCCCACCCCGGTGAAGTACTTCCCGGTCCTTTCGAGCGACGACTACAGGGTTGTGGACGACCCTACTCTGATGGAGACTGCGCTGTACATGACAGCATTCCACGAGCTCTGCAACGACTTCCGTGAGCAATGGGGCATCCAGGCCCGTCGTGCCACCACTGCCGAGACTGTGGCTCACGACTTGCAGACTCAGCTGGACTCAGTTCGGGCCGCTCTTGACGCAGCTCAAGAGCTTGAGGAGAGCCTCAAGAAGGCTCTTGCTGACAGCCAAGGTGACGTGGATGACCTGCGTCAGCGGCTTGGGGCGCTCAGGAGCGAGCCAGGATTAGGACCTCCACTCCACGATCCCTTTGACACTTCTGAGGGGCACAAGCGGCCTCGCCAGGGAGCGCCAGAAGAACACTGCTCACAGGCAGGTCTTCACGCGCGAGGCTAGCGAGAGGCGAGTTCTGCCTTCCCACGCTCCAGTTCTGGACCAGGCCACTCGGAGCTCTATCTCTGAGATCTGCGTCGTTGGAACTGAGGACTAGGGTGGTCCTAGCAGTGGTCCTGCCAAAGCGAGTGACCTCTCCGATCTCGACTCCTACCGCGACTCTGATTCCGACCCCGACTCCGGCACCGGCTCAGGCTCAGGGCTTGACTCTGGTGCTGACCTAGGTTCTCACACCTCCTCCGATGTTCCCCGTAGCATCGTCTACAAGTCCATGGAGACCTCTTCCTGGGCGACTGACTCCAGCGACTACGGCCGCGGCGACTACACCACCGACTACTCTGGATGGCACCGTGTTTGTGCCCGCCGACGTTGACGACGACGGCACTGCTAGTGGAGGAGACGGCGCACCTGAGGCCGTCATCGACCTGATGGAGGAGGACCCTATCGAGGTGGAGTTTTACACTGGGGAACAGGCTGCTGAGGACCCTAGCGTGGAGTCGTGGAGATCCTGGTTCAGGCACCGGGAGCGCCTGCGACGGACAGCCAGGCCACCCTTAGAGCCACAGGAGCTGAGCCTGTGGACGGTTTCTACACTCTAAAGCAGCTGACAGACAACGGGATTGAGCTGCACCAGGAGTGGCTTGACTTCCTTCTGGGACCGTGAGGGGTAGCTACAGGATAGGACTTAGGGGTGTGGCAGCTCTTTTGTTGATCTTTTGGTACTAGGGAGTTGGTGGTGTGCTAGTTGTCTAGTGTTGTAGTGGTGACTCCCATATTAGCCCAGCCACGTGTAGTGTATCACGCGTAGTCCCATGTGGATCATGGATGTGATTGTAATCTAAGTAATGGATGTGTGCTTGCTTGTCGTTCAAAATCTTTCTCTTGCTTGTTTGTATTGGTTGTGTGCTACACAAAGAACACAAATGAAACCGAAACCTATATAATTTTTGTGATTAAGAAAAACTAACACTAATAAAATATACAGACCTCTCTGCTTACTTTTGACCTTTTGCAATGACAGGATGCCTCCGAAGCGCTCAGCGCACATTCAAGCTCACCGGGCTCGCAACCACAACGTCAATAAAGAGCAGGATGAACGCCCCTGGCAGGGGCGTACCACCACTAGAGGAGCTCCTGCCAACTACCGCCGTTCTCCGAGTAGGAACCAAAGGGTGCAAGGTGGGGCAAGAGTGGATGAAGAACAGTCCTACCACCATGGAGAAAACCATGTAGCACACTCTGCTCCCGCTAATATGGCAGCACCACCTCCAGAATGCCGTAGAAGGGACCGCTGCTGGGGCTGCTTTTCAAGGAGCTACAGTGGGAACAGCCCTAGGAGCAGTCGCAGAAGAAGCGTTGCCATACCCTCCTGCTACAATGGCAGATGTGATGGCTACCCAGACTCAGTTGCTGTACACCATCGCACAAGGAATGACCGATCGTGAAGGACCTAGCAACCCAAGCAAGATGTCAGAGTTCGTGAGACTCCGCCCACCCACCTTTGACAACACCGTTGAGGAGTCTCTTGCAGCCGATGACTGGTTGCGTGATATCACCAAGAAGCTCGACTTGGTCGAGGCTAACGACCGTGAGAAGGTTGTGCTGGCCACTCACTAGCTTGTGGGAGCAGCTGGTGAATGATGGGACAACTACAGAGAAGCTGCTGCTGATCCTGCAGCGATCAGTTGGGATGAGTTCTAGCAAGCCTTCCGCTCATACCATATTCCTGATAGAATCATGAAGATGAAGGCCGACGAGTTCTGTGCACTGAAATAAGGGGCCATGACTATCAATCAATATATCACGAAGTTCACCAAGCTAGCCCGTTATGCACCTAGGAAAGTTGACACTGACAAGAAGAAGCAGGATCACTTCTTGGAGGGGCTGAACCATGTTATGCAAGCTCAGCTTATCACTCATATATACCCTGAATTCAACACTCTGATGAACAAAACCATCCTCCTGGAGAAGGCTCGTGCAGGGATAGAAGGGTAAAGGAAGCATAAGTTTCAGGCGCATAAAATGAGGCTGCAGGACTGAAATCAGTGTTTCAAGTTCGGACAGTTTCAGAAGCCATCATACCAGCTCACTATGCAATACCATGCTTCAGGAAATCCACCACAGCCCCAGTAGTCTGTGCAGTCCATTCGCCAGCCAATGACTCCTTAGCAGTTCAGGACCAACCCCAGTAACCCCAGGGTTCTAACGTGGTTAGGGTATGTTTCAACTGCTATGATCCAGATCACATGGTTGCGAACTGCCCCCACAACAAGCCACTTAATGTTGCACCTGCCAACTCTAGAGCAAGAACAGCTGTTTCTAGGACAGCCCGCAACCCACAGAGGTCAGCACCCCAGCCAAGAGGGACACAGCAGTATGGACGCGGGCGTGTGAACCACATCCATGCCAACGAGGCGTTAGAGGCACCCGACATTGTACTAGGTGAGTATCTGGTCAACTATCTTATGGCAACAGTTTTATTTGATTCGGGAGCTTCGCATTCATTTGTGTTTTCTCAGTTTGTTGGAAGGTTGGGTTTGCCTGCAACCTTTCTTGAGAAGCCACTAATGACAAAGTCACCTAGTGCTACCATCAAGTGCAAGTTTGGTTGCAAAGGGGTTAAAATCCTTATAAGTGGAGTAGAGTTTGTAGCAGATTTGATAGTACTGAGGTTAGCAGGGATAGATGTCATACTAGTTATGAACAGGTTAGCTCAGCATGAGGCGACCATAGTCTGCGCAGACCGAGAAGTAACCCTCGTCAATCACCAGGGAGTCCCAGCCATATGCCGGCCCCGTAGGCGGCAAGTCAAACCCATGATCTGCAGCATAGAAGGGAAGGAGTTAGAAGAAGTGCCAGCGGTTTGTGAGTACCCGACGTGTTCTCGAAGGAACTACCGGGTATGCCTCCTAATAGGGATGTCGAATTCTTGATCGACTTAATCCTCGGGGCAACTCCTATCGTGAAAAGGCCGTATCGGGTGGCTGTCAATGAGCTAGCAGAACTTAAGAAACAACTAGCAGAGTTACAAGAGAAGGGGTTTATTCGACCCAGCTCCTCACCTTAGGGTGCACCTGTACTCTTCGGGGTTCATTCAACCCAGCACCTCACCTTGGGCTGCACCTGTACTCTTCGTACAGAAGAAGGATGGTAATCTAAGGATGTGCATTGACTACCGAGCTTTGAATGAGGCCACCATTAAGAATAAGTACCCATTACCACGGATTGATGACCTCTTTGATCAGTTGAAGGGAGCAAATACTTCTCTAAGATTGATTTGAGATCAGGTTATTACCAGCTGAAAATCAGGGAGAGTGACATAATGAAGACAGCGTTCGTCACTAGGTATGGGCAATATGAGTTCACAGTGATGCCGTTTGGACTGACCAATGCCTCGGCCTATTTCATAAATCTGATGAACAAGATATTCATGGAAGAATTGGATAAGTTTATCATGATTTCATTGACAACATACTTATCTATTCTAAGAGCGTAGATGAACATGAAGAGCATCTCAGGGCAGTGTTAGGAGGGCTAAGGGAACATCAACTCTATGCCAAGTACAGCAAGTGTGAGTTCTGGTTGCAAGAGGTGTCCTTCTAAGGACACGTCATCATCGAAAAGGGAGTGGCGATTGATCCCGCCAAGGTAGAGGCAGTCACTAACTAGAAGCAGCCTATAGCGGCCACAGAAGTCAGAAGTTTCCTTGGATTGGCCGAATACTACAGGAGGTTCATCGAAGGGTTCTCAAAGATAGCCAAGCCAATGACTGATTGACACAGAAGGACAAGAAGTTTGAATGGACACCACAGTGTGAGCAAAGCTTTCAAACCTTAAAAGCGAAGCTTACATCCGCTCCAGTGTTGATACTGCCAGACATACACATAGACTTCACAGTATATTGTGATGCATCACGACAAGGACTAGGATGTGTATTGATGCAAGAAGATCGGGTAGTGGCATTTGTATCTCGGTAGCTAAAGAAGCACGAGGAGAACTACCCCACCCATGATTTGAAATTAGCAGCAGTGGTTCATGCACTTAAAATTTGGAGGCATTATCTGATTGAGAATAAGTGCAACATATACACAGATCACAAAAGCCTGAGGTACATATTTACACAGATAGAGTTAAATCTGAGACAGCGCAGATGGTTAGAGTTGTTCAAGGACTATGACCTAAATGTTCAGTATCATCTCGGAAAGGCGAATGTAATAGTGGATGCCTTGAGTCACAGGGCACACTGTCATTATATCAGAAAAGAGATTGAACCAACAGACCTGATATGAGAAATGAGCAAGTTGAGTCTGCAAATAGTAGCTCCTGGCCTCGTGAACACATTGGTAGTAACATCTACCATAGAAGAAAAGATCCGACAAGCCCAGCTGCATGATCAGAAAACCCAAGAGATAAAGGAGTTGATAAAAGAGGAGAGAGCCCCAGGATTCAGGACAGATAACCACGGTACCTTGTGGCATGAGAAGCGGATTTGTGTACCAGAGGCAGAGCACTTGAAGAAGGTGATACTCAAGGAGGCACACAACTCAGCGTACTCGATCCACCCAGGATCGACACGGATGTACCAAGATATAAAGCAGAAATATTTCTGAAATAGAATGAAAAGAGAGATAGCTGAGTTTGTGGCCCGATGTGATATTCTTCAGAGAGTAAAGGCCGATCACCAGAAACCTGCAGGATTACTATAGCCACTGCATATTCCAACCTGGAAGTGGGATGAAATCTCCATGGATTTTATAGTGGGACTACCTCATACTCAGAAGGGAAACGATGCTATCTGGGTCATTGTGGACTGCCTCACGAAGGTTTCCCACTTCATTCTAGTCAAGAAAGAAGCTCGACGTGAGAAACTGGCACAACTTTACATAGATAACATTCTGAAGTTACATGAGGTACCATCAAGGATAGTTTCAGATTGTGGAACACAGTTCACGTCACATTTCTAGAAAACTTTACAAGGTCTGTTGGGAATGAAGTTAGATTTCAATTCAGCGTACCACCTGCAGACAAATGGACAGACAGAAAGAGTAAATCAGATCTTGGAAGACATGCTCCGTGCTTGTGTATTGACTTACGGTAAAGTCTGGGAGAAGAGCCTAGCATTTGCAGAAGTCTCCTACAACAACAGCTATCAGACCAGTCTCCAGATGGCACCATTTGTGGCACTGTATGTCAAAGTTGCCAAAACTCGCTAATGTGGTCCCAGGTTGGGGAACAGTCATTCTTAGGACCAGCCATCATAAAGGAGGTAGAAGAAAAGGTTGCAGAGATTAGGAGCAAACTCAAGACAGCTCAAAGCAGACAAAAGAGTTATGCTGATACTAGTCGAAGGGATTTAGCCTTTGAAGAAGGGGATCATGTGTATTTGAAAGTGTCTCCGATACAGGATACTCGTAGGTTCCAAATCTGTGGTAAACTGGCACCACGCTATATAGGACCCTACAAGATACTGGGTAAGATAGATGCGATGGCATACAAGCTTGACCTACCTGCCGAATTGTCAGATGTGCACCCCGTGTTTCATGTGTCACAGTTGAGTAAGTGTTTGCAAGTGCCTCAACATCAAATGCCAATAGAAGCAATGGACTTACAACTAGATCTGCGGTACCAGGAGATACCAGTGCGGATATTGGAAACAACCACTCGACAGACTCGTCAGAATGTAATCAAGCCGTGTACAATGGAATAATCACGCCAAAGCAGAAGCTACCTAGGAAAGAGAGGCTGATCTCACAAAAGAATTTCCGTACCTCTTCGAGGAACAGCCGAATCTCGAGGACGAGATTCCAAGTAAGTGGGGTAGGTCTGTAATACCATTAAAATTAAAATTCAAATAAAAACCTCCTTAGAAATTTTGCCTTTTCCCCCTTCCTTTATTTATTTATTTAAAAGAAAAGGAAATTTCCGAGAAAGCTAAAATTAATCTTGTCAAGTGCCTAATTTGGTCTTCGAATTTTTGGAGTTCATTCGAATTTGTTTGCTTTGATATCTTCTTTAAATCAAATTCCTTTGGCCTTATTTTTCTAGTGGGCCACGTACCACCCCTCGGCCCAGCCCAGCAGCCATGCCTCTTCCCGCGCAGGCCGTGCCACGGCCCAGTGTGGCCGGCCCGGTCGGGGTTCTTCAACTCTGCGCCGTAGCCGTCGCGGCCATGCACAGCGCGTTGCCGGCCAACCGGCCGTGCGCGCAGCGACCGCTGCCTAGCCGCCTCACCACCTAGCTGCTAGCCGCCGCCGCCTTAAAGCCCCCTCCTCCCTAGCGGCCGGCACAGCGCATTGAAGCCATGCGCGACCTAGCAAAGCCTGTTGCCGTCATGTAGCCAACCGAGAGGATAGAATGGTCGCCGTGATGTAGCCACCCAGCAAAGCCTGTACCACAAATTTCACATTAGCCCTCCGATTTTTTTGAAAAATTACAAAAAGCCCCTCACACCTTGTTTTTATCACCATTTCCACATACCACCATCGTTCACCAGGATTTTTGCACCATTAGAACCATGATCTCAAGCCCTATCTATTAGAGCCACCCATCGCTCCGAGATATTCTATTTGTCTTGATTTTATTTGATTCTTTTAATTGATCGCTTTTCCGACGTAGTTACGTTTTGTCATTCTCTCGTGTAGATGACAAAGCGCTCGAAAACGAGGAGGCCAACGACCCAGAGTATGAGGTGAGATCGAGGACACCTTCGAAGGCAAGTCCTAATCTCTTGACCATGTTGCTCCTATAATTTTGCTATGCACCTATAAGACCCGTATGCTTGCATGTCCATAAAGGTGTATGTTCAAATCATTGTGTAGATAATATCCTATTTGCTATTAGTGTATTTATAGTTATGTTAGCTATTTTCTTTCATTATGTATAGATACCACCTTGTTACCGAGTTGATTATCGTACCTTGTTAAACCATAGGAGCTCCGTCATTAAATACTTTTAATGTTCGGAAAGTTGCATTGAATTAGAATGCTTAGGAACACTTATGTGAAGCTACATTTCACCTTACCATATACTCATCATTTATGAAATGAGTTAAATAGAGTTCGGAGGCATCAGTTAGACCAAGTGTGTTTGGGTGATAGTGCAACCTGGCGCTAGGTGATGGGAAGGGATATTGTTTTTTGTCGTGGGGCGGGCTCCTAGAGAAATGTGTTATGATGGATGTTAGGCTTTAGACTCGTTCACCTGTCGTGGGCGAGTGCCGCTCCTGCCGCATAAAGACCGGTTCATCGAACCTCAATGTAGTGATTTTGTGCAACCACACAACCTGTCTGGGCGGAACTCACTCCACCCTTTGGTTATCTGCAATGACACCTATGGCGGTCGAGAGACACAAGCCGCAGGGGCAGACGTGAGATACTCATAGTCCGGTCTTTGATTACAGCAATAGCCCGCGTCATATGATGTGTACATGGTTCTCGATCTTCCGTCAGGTCGTAATAACTCTCAATTTGGTGAAGATGCGACACACAATCGATCTGGCCTCAAATCAACACGATTCGAACCTCGCAATCGAAGTACCACTTCTTCTCTGGTTATCAACCGTGCACACACGATTAACCTCGCTAAAAAGGCTAATCCCTGCCTACGAATGAAAGAACACAAGCAAGAACAAAGAAGAACGCAACTCACTTATGAAATCTGGATTGAATCACGAAATTGGATAACCAACAAGCCGTCAATGGCAAAACTATTTGAAAACAGGGGAAACTAATCAAAACCTATCTCTAATGATGGCGGCTACTGGTGCCGTTGGAAAAGTTATCTTGTTAGCTTTCCAACAGTATCTAGAACGTCTAAAACGGAGCTCGTATGAGACTGGGGCATCCATTTTAGTGTAAACTATTCTTGGAGCTTGAGTCAGACTCGAACCCTAGCTTTTTTTGGGATCTCCTCTGGGGTCGAACTTGCAGTTCTGATCTTGAGCATCTCCAAGTCCTTCTTCATGCTTTCGTTGACTCTCTCTAATGTTTCTAATCATGACAAAGTTATTAAGTAGCAATCTATTCTCAAAGGAAAAAAACATGTGTTTAGGAACGAGTTCCATCAATACTAATTTGAGGACTTTTGTATGTATCTAAAGGAGTGATATCCTCATCATCCTCCCTTGGGTATCATGATACTTCTGCAAATAGTTAGTAACAGGAGCGTACAAATAGCTAGAAATATCACAACATGCAAACATGGCATCTTTACACACTAAAGCATAACATAGAGTATTTTTATCACAAAAATCAGTAAGATCATTCTTCTGAGAAGCCATAAAGTGTGTGTTGTCTTAGAAAAACTAAATAAATATAACATGGCATGACATTTTGTATTTACATCATCTAGTTTATCAATTATTTTCATCATGCAAGAGGACTTCAAATTTGAGCAAATATGAACTCTAAGCACCATGAAGACACCTCTAGAATCATAATTGTCTATAACATAAAATTGGTTCTAGTAAACAAAGACAATTCAGGTTTCAAAAATATCATCCTCTCTACTGTAGCAAAGTCACGAAAAGAATCATATTTAATATAACTCATAGTGTTTGAAAAAGATAGCAACTTTAGCTCATCATTTTGATAT
>BCLH01000875.1:4336-51939 GCA_001602315.1 Zoysia pacifica
TTTCGCGGAGCGCTAGGCATCCGTCACAGTGTAGCCGACGTCTACAATTTTTCTTTCGGATCTTTGCTCGCGGGTAGGGTTCCGGCGAGTTTTTTCATACCCATCGAGATCTACTCCTAGATCTGGCTCTGATGCCAATGTGATGATCTTTTCTCTGGGTCTAGGAGTGTAAATCCGAGAGTATCTGTGTCGGTAATAGATCTGTAGTTCGAAGGTGGTCAATACCTTCGAATCAGGTCGCCGGAGTCGAGGAAGACGATTCGGCCATCTGTCCTTTGTCGGTGCTGTCCTCTGTGCTGGGGCAGCGTCGGTCGGTGAAAAGGGCAGTGGCGTAGAAGTCACGGCGACGTCGTCGATCTCCCGGTGACGGCGGTCATCGTGGCGGTGCCGGCGGTGGTGCTTCTCGTCGGCAGAGCGCCCCCTCACAGATCAGGTTTAGGGATGTCGGTGGAGTGCAGCGGTACGGATGAACTTAGGTCATAAGTTTCAGCCAGCCCCCCACCTCTATTTATTGTGGCGCTGGCGACAGAGGCCCACCAGCCATAATGGGCTGGACGCCCCCGATCAGGGCGCGATTAAGTCAAGTGCCCATTAAGGCCGTTGGGCCAAAATAGATGGAAATCAATTCCTAACAAAAACTACTCTTTGCCAGACAGTCACATAGGAGAAGGACATGATAATAGTACTTTACAGTTATATTTCGATATCCTATCCTGCTTCCCAGTATCAACACAAAGGCAGGAAATAACAGATTCCATGTGCAACAAAAGAAAGTTCAAGTTAAATGAATTATCTACTGGGACTTTAGAAGAGAGTGACAAATAAATGAACATCGGCAACTTGCCAGTAGATTAGTGATAGCAGTCAGACACGGATCTTCGGCAGTCGACTGCCGTGGGCCATCGTCACTGCGTGTGGGCCCAGGCGCAGGCGCGGCCCACGCGGCAACGACCGACAGTCGACTGCCGGTGATCCCGATTCCCAAAGTTGATCTTCCATTAGCATGCTACAACTTCAACAATACAAGAGATGGGCTAGGCAAACAGGAATTTATATACCACATACCCCATTGATATATGCATGCTAATACAATATACATTATACAAGGATACAGTAGGACTGCAAAAGAATTTGTAAATGAGTTCTTTAAAAAGTGAGGTGTCATGGCCCAAAAAGAGGAACAGCATATATGTACTCATGTAAATAGCAAGATGATATCAAGCAATGTATATGGATATACAATTTTTTTCTTAATACAAATTGACACTTACAATGCCAAATCCTGCCTATTGTCGTCCTGAGGCTAAAAATAAAAAAACCCAAGCAACCATTCTCCTGTACCAGTGGAGTAGCCTAAATCCCAATATACACCTTCCAAATCCAACAGCACCCAAAACTTTTACTATCTCAGTCTGCTTACACACAATACATGGACCCACCGTACACAGAAATTTAACATCATACACTGTAAATCAAGACAAAAAATTACCCGTGGCACATAACGTCGAGCACGTGGCGCCCCTCTTGCGAGAAGGCCTACTGGTAGAACACGACGGGCGGTACAGCGAACTCTGCATCCTTGAGGAAGGGAACTACCTGCGGGCGTTCGGCGAGGTCGCGGTAGAAGGCGTACTCTGCCTCGTAGTCGTGGAGGTCGAGCTCCGTCTTCTGATTGCTGTGGTAATGGTGCTTCGCGTCGGCGGCCTTCCCGAACCCGAACACGCTGACCTTGTCGCACACTCCAACTGCGACCATGATGGCCTGCATCCCGGACGAGTAGTGGAATATGGCCGCGTCGTGCGCGCGGTTCCATTCCTCGGCTGCGCGGCCGATCTCGGTGACGAACCGGCGGAGGGAGTAGTACTTGACGATGCGCGAACATAGGACGTCGAGGCGGGCGTCGGTGACTGAGATGGGGGCTCGGTGGCGCGGGGAAGAGGTGGTGTTGCAGGCGGCGACATCAAGGAAGTGGGCTGCCTGACAGATGTAGAGGAGGATGGGGACGCCCTCGCCATAGGGGTGGCAGAAGCAGCCGGCGCGGCGAGCACAGATGTGGAGGATGTTGCTGTTGATGAAGGAAATGTTGGTCTTGCTGCCGACGTGCGCGGCGTAGCCCGAGATGCGGGCGTTGTTGAGGCGGAACACGGCGTCATGGGAGTCGATGAGGGCCCCGTGGTTCGCCCGGAGGAGGATGCCGCTGTTCCCGACGACGGCGCAGGAGGGGAATCGGCCGGGGAGAGCGAGGAGGGAGGGCAAACTGTGAAGGACGGATGGGTCGAAGCGCCGGAGGCGGCGCCAGGAGCGCAGGTCCCGGCGAAGGGACGGGTCGAGGTGGAGCTGCTCCAGGCGCGGGAGCGGGTGGAGAAGGGGGTCGTGGTCGTGGTCCGGAAAGTGGCCGCGGAGGTGGAGCGGGAGCTGGTGGCGGCGGACGTGGAGTGGGTGGACGAGGCGCCTGTCTCGACGCCTCGCGCGTGCCCGCGCGGCGGATCCGGGGAGGCGGCCCTCGAGCAGGTCGTCCACGTCGCGTCGTAACAACGCCTCGGAGGGATCGACGGCCGCCAGGCGGAGCAGCGTGGCGTTGAGGCTCGCCGGGTCTAGCGCCTGCGGCGGCGACGACGGCTCCCGCCCGGGCACGACGCGCCGGAGCGCGGCGGGGAACGAGGCCGCGCCGACGAACACGACGAATATAAGCACCGCGAACGAGCGCCGCAGCGGCCGCTTCATCGCCGCATCCGCAGCCCCGGTCGGGGGCTATCTGGGTCGGAGCTGCATAGGGGCACGCGCATGAGCGAGTGGCGTCCGGCGTGGGGCGGCGAGTTGTTTAATGGGTCGCTGCGTTTAACGAGCTGCCCGGCGCGGTGGGATCACATCGGAGGGCGGCGTTTGTGGTTGGTTGGACTTTGGGTTCGCGGAACGGGGGATCCAATGTGCCCTGCTCCGGTTCGTGCATCGGAGGGAGCAATGATTTTGAGCGGGTGGCAGGGGAGCAGCGTGCGTGGGCCCCAGAAACGTGCCTGCATTCGTGACATGTGGGCCCCGTCTGTGGTCTTTCTCTCCTTGACCCGCTGCCGTTGTGGACGCGTGGAGCAGGGGCTCGCCGCTCGGTGCACGCCAGGCATGGTCCCTGCCTCACTGGTCGGAGCAGCAATAGAGAGTGCGCGCCACGCTGCACGCCGCATTCCATTTCGACATTCTTGCTGCCGTTTGGACACGTGTGCTTGGGCATATGTTGCAACGCTTTACCCCTTCAAGCATTGTGCCTTTTCGTTCAAGGAAGAAATGAAGAATGAAAACGTATTGCCTGGGCTTGTTTGTTTGTCCATTCCCAAGGAATTTGGACTCGTCAAAATCGATTCATTCAGGCGCTGGACAAATGATAAAAGGAACCCTTGTGTCTCCTTTGAAATGGGGTTCATGGACTTTGGGTCCAACGTCGTGCGAACTGGTCTAAAGCTCCTTGGAAGATTCACGCCCTGATCATGCCGCCCCTGGTAACCTTGTTCTTGTTCCGTCCACTTCACTACATCCCAAACTGTGAAAGAGAAGGCCATTGAACTCATCTTGTTTACGTCGCCTTTCAACCTCTCCTCTCACAACCTTCTAACCGGCGGCTGCCTGAGCTTTCAACTTTTTTTTTTCTCTCTCTCATGGGTATGAATAGGAGAAACCATGCCGGCTGTCCTAGTATTTCCCGCAGATTAAGTTACTAGGAGTAGTAGAATTGTCTGGCGCACTCAGAAAAAATCTTGATTCTTGCTGTAATACGTCCTCAAAGTCAATTTTAACTCTAGGACATTACAAAATCGTGTTGCAGTTCCTCTGATTTTATTTTGTTGATATTAGTTAGTGTCAATTTGTACTAATCAATAAAATAAAATTGGAGAGAGTAGGTATTAGTGTCCTAGAGAAAATCTTGAAGAAAAATCATTTTTTGCTATAGAACGTCAGATTTTGTCCAGCAGCAAATATCCAGGATTTAGTAGTGTTCTGTAGTTACAATGGACTTAAAAAATTCTATAGCTAAAGTTACGATTAAGCTAGAAGATCCTCGTCGTGGCCTTCCCACCATCCTCGACGTATATTGTCCATAGTACATCTTTTAATTTTTAATCTAGTCGGAGTCTACCATGTCAAGCAATAAGAATCTTTAAGCTCCGCGAAGGTAAAGAATCTTTGAGCACTTAAAGAGGTGGATTCATTTGCAAAGCGGAGGTTCGGTGCACCGCTCAAGGAAGCTGCCGCTAGTTATTGATGCGCCTGGACTGGTGGTGCTTTCGCACTGACACTAGATGAAGTTGTTTGGGTCTAAACTGAACAAGTTTTATACACGAAAATGACATTATGTGCATTCTAATTTCATACCACACCAGTAAAAGAAGAGGGAATAATAGCCACTTGGGCCCAATTAGCTGAAAGGTTTGTAACAGAAGGCTCCAATTGCTATAATGGTGCCTAAGGGATAACGACCAAAAGAAAGCCTCCAACCGTCCAAAGAGTTTTCATTAAGGCATTTAAGATATATTTGTTTGACAAAGCGGGTAAAAGAGACGAGACACTGACGCCAAGGTAGCATTTCATCATTTTGAAAAGGAAAAAAGCTACATAATCCAAGGCATGTCCTGGAGTGCAAATTCCCTGCGGTACTAACTACTCTGTATATATATTTTTTTTTGAAAGGGAAAATTGAGGGCGGCCGTTTTCGTAACAGCATACATCAGCTAGATGTTTGCTACTCCGACAACGTAGGCATTCCAAGCGTCTCCTTGATTGAAACGCTTTGATTCTTCATATTTCACATCTCGGTCTGCATTATATTCCTTGGCGTTTCCACTGGACTGGGTGTTTGGCATCTCCCTGATCCAGACGTGGATGGATTTAAATCCAGCATCCTCCAAGCAGTCCTTGATCTCTGGTATCGACCATCTGCAGAAGGGTATCAGGAATTACATATTGAAAATAACAATCCTCACTTTGTAGAGAAGAATCAATGAATCATACTGCCTTGCTATCGTAGTGGAAAATGTCCAGAGCAAAATATAGGGAAGCTTCACTAACGCTGCTAAAACTGGTATCCTTACAATAATTGAAGAACGCCTCTAAGATCACACTCTTCTACTAGGAAAAAGGTAGAAAGATATGGCGTAGGTGTCCACGAAACAGATAAAGCAAAACCGTTCGCTTACAATGCCCCTGACAGATCTGAACTTTTAAGCAAATGGCTCACTTAAAAGGCACACAAGTTTAGTGTTATCAAACTTTTACCAAGAGTTCAACATGAACGAATGAATGAGTTAGTGAAGTTACTGAAAGAGCTACAGGCTTAGAATGAGTTAGTTAAGTTACTGAAAGAGCTACAGGCTTAGAACCCATAATCTCACTAAATGTATAGGGAAAAATAAACAACTCTGAACTGAATTTTGCCAAGTAGTTATGTATAACTTACAGGCGCCAGTGGTATGTGAAAGCATGCCGCAACATTTGTTTCCTTCCTGCTTGGAAGTGGAGACTGATCCTTGTTTGGCGACTTATGATATCAAACTCCTCTTGCTCCCAGAAATACTGTATGCAAGGTTGCACATCAGGTGACAAAATTCTAGGTCTATTACTCCTATATAAGAATATGACCTCTTACTAATTGAGCACCTGCAACTCCTATTTGTATCAACTTGTAGAACACAATGGGACAAACTATAAATGACCAGCAGGTTTGATGGATGTTGTACAATCTTTATGTATACACTAGCTAGTATTCAAGGAAAAGTTCAGCATAACTGAAAAGAAAACTAAAGATCTTTTTGGCAATCAATCAAATAAATTTGCTTCATGTGCAGCACAAAATATTCTTTCTGAATTGCTAACTAGCTGACCATGTGTCAAGTGCAATAGTAAATAACATATAAGATATAATTATAGAAAATATATGACATGACGATATGGAGTTGTAATGCTAAAAGAGAATTATGAAGGGTTACACTTAGAACATACTTATTTTGCATACCACTGCAGTACCCATATATTAGAAGAATTTAGAAACACTGCAGCCTTTTGTTACCATAAAAAAGGAAAATTTAACCCCATTTCAAACTATCAATAGACTGACCTTATTTTATGACAATCATAATTCCAATTGCTGACAGGAAAAGAACCTTTATGCTTCGGTGCCTACTATTTAGTGCTAACAAATAACTAAAACATTACTGACCGTGAAATTGGGGAATTTGCGCTGGAGGCGTAACTTCCGTTCTGATGATGTGCCACCATACACATCCATGACAAATATACCACCTCTTTTTGAGAGTGCACTGAATGCGTGCCTGAAATACAAAATCAAGTCCTTTCGGCTATGGAGGCAACAACAGCTGTAGTTGAATGCACAGATAATGTCCCTTCCAGGCAAAGCGACCTCTGACATGGTCAATTTGGCTAAGCAATTTGGATTAGCAGGACTTGACTGCTCAGAGCTGTTACCTACTGAAGAGACATTAGCATTGTTCACATGTAGGCCATGTACAAGATCACTGAACTTCTGCTTCACAAGACAGGCATCCTTCGGCTGTAGGACATTTCCATGAAAAAGTAGCATCCTCGAATCAACATCACCTCCTATCTTCCTTAGGTTGTTTTCAAGACACCACTCGAGTGACTCAAGATCCAAATCTAAGCCAATAGCTGTTCTTCTTGCATCAGTACGAATCCATTCCGCACTGCAAAGAAGAGTCACACATCATGAGCAATGCATCGCTAAATATAAACCATCTATCAATGCTTGAGTATGTTGATCAAACTTCTCAAAAAAGTAACTATTCATACATAATATATTTATGAATGTAAGATAGCTTAGAAAATATCCAAGATTTCTTGCTGGTGACTACAAAACACGTGTACATAGCACACAATGTATTCGTGAAAATGAAAGACGAGACTTCATACAAAGGTACTCATGCTTAGTGCTTTGACCTGAGGAGGGCAGTGCCACAGAAATCCTCTTGTAGGTGGAGAGGAACACGTCCGCCCACATACATCAGGAAGAACTTCTGCAGGTAGCTGATGTCTCCTTTTGGCGACTAAACAAAAAACATTACACATATTGGTATATCGTCGAACGGGTGGTAAGCACATACGTTTCCGCAAATGCAAGCGGCGATTGGAGCTCTTCCAGTTACCTGCACGGAGAGCTGGTACAGGTGGAACTTGGAAGGCATGGATCCCGCTTGCCTCAGGTCTTGGTCCCCTGCTTCTGCCTCTCCCTCTTGTTCGTCCCCCGCTGCTGCTTCGCTGGTGTTGTCTTCATCGGAGTCGTCCTCGTAGTGGTGCGGTGGCGCGTCATAGGCCGAAGAAGGCAAGTCGTCGCCGTCTTCGTCGCCGAAATGCGACTTGCGTCGGCCGCGGACCTGCCGGTGCGACTCTCTCGGTTTCTTCCCGCTCTTGCCCATCGATGTTCGAAAGTGGAAGGATCGATGGAGTGGAAACGATTCGGCTGCCAAGCGTCAGACGGCAACATGTCACTGCTGTGTGGCCACGCGTGGTGGGCCCCATCATAGGCCCGCATGGCAGGGGCTGGTCTGCCCTCTGACGCTCTGCGGATGATTTTTTGAGTGAGTCCTTACACTTCTCCGAATTTGTATCAGAGTGCAAATTTGTTTCCCACGCAGACTGACGGCCGAGTCCATTCTTCAAAAACTCAAACAGCATGGAAGCGCCGCCGCTTGAGCAGGCGGCCGCTGCCTCCGCGCCGGCGTCCTCCACGACCTCAGCTTCTGCCCCCTCTCTGACGCCGCCACCTAACCCGCCGACTACTGGCGCGGCCACGGCCGTGGCCGCACCACTGACCTCCGTCTTCACCACCATTACTCCTACCCCGAATACAGGTACCGCCTCAAACCCCGCGCAAACTCTAGAGCCCCCAGCCACCAACCCCGCCACCGCACGGCCTCCGGCGCCTCTCATGAGGTCTCCTTACACCCATCTGGCGTCTCCCATCACGATGTCGTCGTCCTCTGCCCATGCCGGTTCGGGAGCCTCCGCTTCCCCGGCTTCCATTCCCGCATCTTCCCCCGCGACTTCCGCTACGCCAAGGTGTGGCGTTGTTCTTGGGATTCCTGCTCCGCGTCCCGGACAGAAGCATGTTAGTTACACCGGGTTAGTGCCGCAGCCTCCCCTTGCCCACCAATTCGAACCGATGCATCGCCGTTCTGACCAATCCCCGTCGTCACCTTCACAGGTTTGACTTCTGGTCAATTTCGTTTTTACGCTTGGATTATTCCCAGTATGTTCATGGTGGTATGTAAAAATTTAGTTTCCTCTTAGCGGGACATGACCTATACGGATTAGCAATGGTTTGTTGCTGTAACGTACAATAGGTACTTGAAAATATAGGAACCCATGTTTGCAGTTTATTTTTTATCTGGTATTTCTCAATTGGCTCCTTATTTCTTATCACTAGTACTATCTGAACCTGGGCGTCCAGTTACTTCTGAAATTATCATATACAAATTCAGTTCCTAGAAGTGTAAATGTGCATTTTGTTATCGATGCCACCTACTATGTTAACTTGTGGCATCTATCCATCTGGGAAATGGAATTGTCAAATGGAGTTCATGTTTCTAGTAGATATAGATACAAATGCAGTTTCATCACGGCTTGTAACTCAGCCATGCTCCTATTTGAAAGGTTAAATGGAATTTTGTCCTCCTTACAAATAAATGCTCTGTAGTTAAGCTATGTAATATTATTATAACTTTGTTCAGTTCGGGTCTGGTGTTTTTTTTTTCAATATTTGCATTGTTCTCTTCTCTTTACTTTTGAACTTACTGAAGATTCCTAAATGGCATCTAGTTTAGGCAGCCATCGCCAGGGATTCAAAATATTGTTATTGTTAATTCTGTTAGCTCATCGCAAATGAGACCAGGATTAACATCTGGTCCGCAACAGCCAAGCCCGGGAATTCCACTATCAACAACTGTTACAACGCCTATTTCGTCTGGTAGTCAAATGACAGGTTCACAAGTGAGTTCCTTCCTTTTTTTTCCCTTTTAAAAGCAGAGAGTAATTTAGTTCTTGGTTTTTTTCTTTTTGTTCATATAGAACTAAATTGCATTTAAATATTTTTTGTCATGGAAGTTGCAATTGCAGTTTATTTTTAAATTGCGGTGTAGTCACTTATTAATCTGCACAATTATTGACTCTTGTTTTCTTTAAAATAATATTCAGAACTAACCCGTAGTTGCCTTTACTTCAGATCGGCTCAGTGTACAAGACTACAAGAGAATACTTTCTTTATTATTCATTCTAGTGTGTAACATAGTATCTGTCTAACAAACTATTTTCCTGCAGAGACCCCCGGCCCGTGCTATAACAAGGTCAATGTCTATGAGTTCACCTCCGCTACAGCAACCTTTGCAAAACACGTCTTCATCATTTAGGCCCCAACAGAGACCACAACTTCCACAACCAAGACCACAACAATCTGCATCTGCACCTTTACATCAACAGGACATGGTATCTGCACAGCAGGAGCAACGACCCCAGCATCAACTTTTGCAGCAAAAGCAAGTTCAGCAACAAAGCACTTCACATCAAAATCAACAGAATGCTGCACTCAGAAATCAGCTACAGCTTTCCCAGCAACAAGCTGCTCGTGCTCCAGTGTCAACAGCACAGAAGCCTGATATTCCTTCTGCACCGAATGTTGTTATGCAATCTGTGGATACAATTACAACTGATACAGATGCTGGTGAAAATGGTAATCGACTAGTCACCAAGCGAAGCATATGTGAATTAGTCTCACAGGTACATTGCAGCAGCTTACAATAATAATAAAAAAATCAGCTCGGTGCACGTAGCTCCCTCTTGCGCAGGATGTGGGGAAGGGTCCGGCCACTTTGGGTCTTTTGTATGCAGCCTTTTCCTCTGCAAAAGGCTGTTTCCAAGACTCAAACACGTGACCGCATGGTCACAAGGCAACAGATTTACCGCTGCATCAAGGCCCCCCCCCTTCGTAATTCTTACAATACTTAATAAAATCCTTAGAATGCTTAACTATATTTCATTTGGCCCAGCTGTGTTACATTTACATGAGTGCCATTATATTTATGTGCTTCTAATAAATCAGGGCCAAGTCTTTATTTAAATAATAGCTGTGCAGATGTTAATTAGTATGGTCCGACAGTTAGTAAACAATATTTACTTTTCTGAACAGTGTCCAACACCTTCCCTCAGTTACATCATTGAATATGCTTGGCAGATTGATCCTAATGAAAAGCTGGATCCAGAAGTTGAAGATGTCCTTATTGACATTGCAGAAGATTTTGTCGAATCTGTAAGTAATTCGGCCTCCTGCTTGCTTTCCTTTTTTGATTTTGCCTAAGCATACACGCATTACTGCTTTTGTAAATGTATTTCCTTTATGGATCTTAAAAATACGCGTGCCGTCGAGCTTTTCTACATTATATTGGATTATTCAACCCAAACGTTGCATGAACTCCTTTCCGGTGATTCATCTTTCTTGACCTATGATTCTTGTTTCTTTTGACACCTAGCTCCTTTGATACTTCCAGCTGTGTGTTCCTTGGCCATTTATAATTACTTGTACCTTGGAATACCTTACCTCAGTCATTTCAGAGTTGAAGACTCCGTTATCTTCATTCTGTTTGACTTTCATTTTTTTCTTTTCTTTTATATTATTCTCTGTTTAACCATCGTAGAATGTTGCCACCATTAAATAATTGGAAAATAAGAATTGGCTAAGGTTTCATATAGGTTACCACCATTAAATATTTGTTTTGTTATGTTGTATCTCCTGGGCTCCTTATCAGTAGCCATTTCAGCTTCTTTCTGCTGATAATTGTCTATATCAGGTCGCGTCATTTGCTTGTTCTTTAGCAAAGCATAGAAAATCTGACACGTTAGAGGCAAAAGATGTACTTCTACATGCAGGTGACCCCTTTGGTTTCTAATCTTGTAGAAATATGCGTGTTATACTGTTATATCTCTAAATTAGCCTTATCAATGTAGTCCTATATTTTCATGTTTCTGTAATGCAGAAAAAAGCTGGAATATCATCTTGCCAGGCTTCAGTGGGGATGAAATTAAACTATACAAGAAACAGGTTTCTGACAATTGTACATATTTCATATATGTTTCTTCCTCTTGATTGCTTGCTTTGAGGTTTATCCCAGTATTTCTATTTTTTCTCATCTTGTACTGATAATTTGATGCGTTATATCTTGACAATATGCAGCATGTCAGTGATATTCACAGGGAGAGGCTTTCTCTGGTACCCTCTTTTCATTTCTCAGCATATATCTACATAAATTTAGGCATGACTTGCTTTTTCCAGCACTACTAATAAGCCGTCATACCTCCAATACTAATGTCTTGAAACCTGGAAGTGTATTCTCGAAAATGTTACTTCAGGACTTCTGTCTACAGGAAACTAAAAAGTGTTTTTGCCTGGGGCACATTGTGGAATCATGTTTGGTCTGCAACACAACGCCCAATGTCCTGCAGACAAAGTTCCCAATTTACTATAATGTTTTGGGCAAAAACAAGTTTAATGCCATGCAGACAAAAACCTGCATTCGTTGTGTCCTGAAGAAAAAAATCACTACTTAGATGTGCAGTCAAATTTTAACTTTTGAATTAGCAAAACCTATTGTTAAATGTTAATGATGTTCCAAATATATCTCAGATCTTCACAATTATTCTGCCTGAACATGTCTGATTGCTGTCCATTGCTTGTATTGGTCACTTTATTCTATGTCATGTTGACTTCTTTTTGTCACCATCAGGTCAAGAAATCAATGGTGAGTGACACCAAAGCCCAAGCTGCAGCTAACCAGAAAAATCAGACCCCGAAACCACCTGCACCAGGTTCACCATGAGAGAAGTTCACAAGCTCTCGAACCCAGATACCATGCATTGGTTTTTGTTGTATGAGTGATGCGGCAGCTTTATGGCGATGATAACATGTACAGATGTTTTTCTCGGACAGGTATTGTTATTAGAATGCTAAAGCAAAATTTGTTTTCCCTCTCTTTCTGTGAGTTAAGCTTCAGAGCGCCCTTTTAACTTTGGCTGGTTTTCAACTCTTGTTCTCCAGTGCAGCAAGCGTTGTGAAATTATGTTTTTGTCTAACATAACAGCAGACCGGTAGCCATTATACTGTTGGGTTATGTTTGGAGACTTGGAAATGTAACTTGGGTTGAGGAAATGGAGAATGAGATGACTTATTTCCTTTGCTTGGCTGTTGGGTTAGGGAAATAGCTAGTCTTAAAAAAAGGGAAATGATTCCTCCATTTCTCATGGTTTGTAACCCACTGGTGGGGGTGTGTTTGGGTGGGAAATAACATCATAGTGGTGTGCAATTACAATTTTGCCCTCAACAAAGCATTAAAATATTATTTTTTTTAATTTAGTCAGGGGTATGTTAGTCCAATAAAAAATACGACCCTATCCCAAACATGGGAAAAGGAATTTAACCTCAACCCACCTTTTTATTTCGCATTGCATATCTTTTTTCCAAACCCAATTATATCCGAACATCACCTTGGTGTTTGCTTTTTGCAATCGTGAGGCAAGATATTTTTTCTTGGATTCCACAGCTAGCATCCTTGCGGCAGAAAGAAGTAGAAGCAGCAAGCAAGCGTTAAGCTTGGGCTTTCTTCCAGCCATGCTAGATTTTGAGGCATTCATCAACATGACATGATGTTTTGTACTGTACTACTGTGGTCAAACAGTTCTTCCCATTTATGGGCCTCTGTTTTGTGAGCCCAGCGTGACTAGATAGAAACGTGCCTGGTACCGACGTGTACCAAAGAACTGAAACAGATGAGTCGCCAACCGGTGACGTTATGGCAATCCCCAGGTCATTTCATTCTGAGAATACGAGGCTTGACACGCCTGAGCGTCCACCCAATCCAGCCATTGCGTCTCGCCGAGCAATTGACGTCGTCGCGGAACCTCCGCGCCTACTCCCCCGGCACCGTCCCCGCCGGCAACGCGGGTGGATCCCCATGCCAGCTCCTCCTGTCCCCGCGACAACGGCGAGTCAGCAAGAAGTTCTGGCCTGCAGCGCAGTGGCAACACGCGCGTGAACCGAATCGCCGCCGGTGATTGGTGAGCAGCACGTCGGCACACGCACAGCTCAACGGCGCCATCACCTCGCACCCAAAACGGGCCAGGCCGGGTCACGCGGCCACGGCGGTGGAGGCTTCTCATTCGCAAGGCCCCCACGCCGTGGAGGCCCGTTCCGGTGCGCGGCGCCTTTCGCGGCCCCCGTACGGAGCCAACCGCTTTTGCATCCTCCGGCGTCCCGCGTCCCCGCCCTGCCCTGCCGTGATTCCGCCACCACAGTGCACGCGCGGGCTCACCGATCCAAATCGTCCTGTCTGCTGCACGTGTGACGCGCGTTTTGCTGATGTTGAACTGGAGAGACGTGGTCCGTCCGATCGATGGTCCCTCCTGGGGGATCTGAAGTTGGTTGATCTGCAGTCCGCCCCACGAAACTGCGGCGCTGCAAATTCCGCTATTGCACTGCACAGTCTTGAACTCCTATTCGCAGCTGAACTCGTAGGCCAGCTGTTGTTGTTATGAGTTGTGATGTAGGTATCCTGTATAAGAAGTCGATCGGCATCGTTTGACCAAGAATACAGGAGCCTGGACCGGTGGAATCTTTGAGGAGACACCCCCTATTTTAATACTTCAATAACGGAACAACGAGTAAGTACAACCAGTTCAACCACTCATGCAAACCGCTAAGAGTGTGACGCAAAACAAAGATAGAACCCAACGTTCGACAACCGACCACACACTGCACCAGGATGACACAACACCCATCGAAAGAAACCAAAAAGACTAAACAAATGATCAGACAATACTAAGACTGCACAGAAATAACCATCACCCAGCAAGAACGACGCAAAGCAACTACCGGCGAATGTCTTCAGATGTCCTCTTGGTTCAAAGGCATCTGCTACTTATCATCAGCGTCCTCGTCTTCTAGGCCTCTAATCTACAATCTCAATGAGCTTGTCGAAGAGCACTGCTGAAATCTGTTAATGGCCAAAACTGTCTGCAGCAAACTCTCCACCTCACAGATCAAATCTTCTTTTGATTAGTCCTTCAAAAGACCTGCCCACTATTTCAGAAAAGCACATGCCTGATAAACAATTTCACTTGGTTATGAATGTATTTCTTCTCAAAACAAGACTTGTTTCTGGTTTTCCAGATTGCCCATGCAAATGCTGCAAGACCCAAAAAAAAAAAACTGTCTCCATAAGGTAGCCAACATTTAATCCATTGATAATATTGTTGCACTGAGTTGAGATACAATCAGCCCCCTAAACAAACTCCCACATAACTCCAAACTGCTTTAGCAATCGGGCACAGAAAAAAGAGATGATTAGAAGTCTCATCTTGGGTGCAAAACTCACACATCACATTCCCATGCTAGTTTCTCTTTCTCATGTTATCTCTAGTCAGAGTAGCATTTTGTTCCAGCAACCACACAAAGATCTTAATTTTCAGAGGAATGCTAGCTTTCCAGCTATGTTTGTTGAGATTTTGCTAAATATTGGCATGGATTTTCTTATAAAGAGATTGAACTGAAAATTTGCAATTTTTAGCAAAGGTCCACAAGAAACTGTCAGCATTAGAGAAGGTATATCCTCCAATCTTAGCCATAATCTCTTGCCAATGTAAAAGACAAGTGTTGTCAAACCTTTTTCTAAAATTCAAATTCCAGTTCTTATTTCTATACTCATGAATGGTAATATTCTTATTATTACAAATATCAAACACTTCAGGGAACAAGTCAGCTAGGGTCTCCCATCAAGCCAACAATCTTCCCAAAACAGGGTTTGCTCACCATTACCAACTTTCCTCTTTCTGCCTAACAGATACAGATTTTTAACTGATCAGACCAACAGGGGGAGTCTGATTGTTTGTGCTTGGCATTGGTTAAGGTACCATTTCTAAGGTACTTTTTCCTGACAATTTCCTGCCATAAACCATCTTCTACTTCAAGCTTCCACCACCATTTACACAATAAACAAATATTCATCCATTGAAGATTCTTTATACCCAGCCCTTCTTTTATCTTAGGCATACAAATTTTAGCCCATTTGACAAGATGATATTTTCTCTTGATACCATCCCTTTGCCAAAAAAAAGTTCTTCTAGCTTTATCCATATTCTGAATCACATTCTTACAAGTAAATACATAGACATGTGATAGATTGGGGTATTAGACAAGCTAGCATTAATGAGAGTTAATCTACCACCAAAAAATATAGAACCTCTTTTCCAGATATCCAATTTCTTGGATATTTTCTGTGAAACCAGATCCCAATCTTTAACATAAATCCTAAAGAGACCAACAGGCACCCCCAAATATTTAATAGAAAAAACTTCAACTTGACGTTGAAACAAATTTGCATAATAAGAGGCCATGTTATTATCTCCCCAATCAAGACAACTTCACTTTTTTGAAAATTAATTTTTAACCCTAACATCAGCTCAAAAATGTACAATAGAATTTTAACATTATTCTATTAACATTATTAGCTTTTTGTATATCATGCTGAAGACACAAGATTGTGTCATCTGCATATTGTAGAATGGCCACCCCTTTATCAATCAAATGAGAAACAAGTCCAGTTACTAACCCATTATGCTGAGCTCTATGAAACATCTTAGTAAGACAATCAGCAGCCATATTAAACAAGAAAGGGGATAAAGGGTCCCCTTGTCTCACCCCTTTGTAACTAGCAAAGTAGCCCCCAATTTGATTATTAAGCTTCACATTGAGGGTGCCATTGCAAACCACTTGTTTGATCCAAGTGAGCCAGAAAGGGTTAAAATTCTTAATCTCAAGACATCTAAACAAAAAAAAAATTCTAATTGACTTTCTCATAAGCCTTTTCAAAATCCAGCTTAAGCACTATCCCAATCTGCTTTTTAAGTTTAGTTTCATGCAGAATTTCATATAGAGACATAATCCTATCCATAATATTTATTTTAGGGATAAAGGCATTTTGTCAACTATCAATCAACTTGTTCATATATGGTTCAAGTCTAATGGTGAGGACCTTAGTCAGCAATTTATATATAGAATTCAGCAAACAAATGGGTCTAAACAATTGAATCCTACCAGCAAATTTAGTTTTAGGAAGCAAAGTAATCACTCCATAATTCAGTCTGCTAACATTCAGCTTATTGTTATAAAAGTCCTCAAAAATTTGCAAGATATACTGTTTCACCAAGTCTCAGTTAGCTTGGAAAAAATCAATGGGAATCCCATCAGAGCCAGCAGCTTTATTAGACTACATATCAAAGAGAGCACTCTTTATTTCATCTTCAGAAAAAAGCCTATTAAGATCTATATTGTCCTCATTTGAAAGCTTATTATAGTCCTCCCAGATATCTGGGTTGATATTAACCAAATTCCCCGAGGCCTTCCCAAACAGGGTTGGACCGTGGAATCTGAGCAACGCCTCTGCAAATTCGTACATAGAGCCCGATATTGATTCCTCTCGCCACGAGGCTTACAAGGATAGCAACGTGCGATCCACCGGGACTCGGACTTCACAAATCACAAGCCCATTTAATCGAAGGCACTTGTCGAGATTTCAGCGCCGCGCCACATGAGACGACGTTAGATCGCAAGCTCTCACCATGCCGGCTGTTTAACTATTTATTATCTCTGTTTCAGTTAAAATCTGCGGTCTGTTGTTGCAGATCACGGAGGATAAGGCTGCACCATCGATGTGTAGCAAAAAATCCCAAGAGACATACCGACAGAATTTTGTATCCATGGGGAGCCTTGGCCTACATTGAACTTGGAACATAGGAAGGAATGGTGCTTGATCTTCTGACCCAATTGTTTGCTACCGCTGAGACGCTTGTTCATATCTAGGCCTGCTAATGGTCTAAGACCCACCCCACACCCAAACCAACCCAAATTCTATTACTCATGTGCCCCCAAACCAATCCAACCCAAAAAATTAATCCATCCACCCAAACCACCTCACCCCACAAATAAACAAATCCCAAACCAACCCACAACCCATAATTACCCATGGGTTTGCCATGGTGCAGCCGTGTGAGGAAAAAAAAGGTTAATTAGGCACTTGTTGCTATACAACCCACAACTCAATGTCGTGCACTTGTTGCTCTACAGCTCGACCAGCATTCAACATCATTGAACAGAAAAGACCTTGTCTAGCATTCAACATCACTGAACAGCAGCTCGACCAGCATTCAACATTCAACCAGAACAATACTAGTTTTGTGGACCACAATCGTGCAGTGCTAGCAAATGTCCCACTCATGTTAGAGCACACACAAATCTTATTTCTTAACAAAAAAGAAATAAAACATGATCCCTTCAACCAGAACAACAAGAGACACTCTACGAAACAAACACAACAAGTCCAAATCCTTTAACAACCACAACAAAATCAGCAAAGAGGCAAGAGCTCTGCTTGCATTCTCTTTATCTCCAGCTCCCTTTCTATCCTTTTCTTCTGCAATAATAAAATCACAATAGCTGCTACCATAAAAAATAGGGCAAAAACTGATCAAATTTGAAATTAAGTAACAACTATAGTCTCCAAGTAAAAGGCAACTACATAACCAGCAAAAAGTCCAGCACCATGGTCCATGAAGTATAGTAGCCATAATAATAAAGGCAGACATTTGCAACACAACAAGGCAGGGTCAACAACTCGTCATCACTAGTTACAGCATAGGAAGATAAGGCATGCATAACACATACAGGTTGTTGTGTCATTATATATAAGAAACTCCCAGAAATGTCATTGCTTCGATTTTCTGAGGTTCAAATCTTGGGGGTTTCCAGCGAGGCGTGGCGAAGAAGGCAGCACTCCTGCGGGCTGGGACCGGTGAGGTACGGCAAAGGATAGACGGCGACGCCCCTGTGGGATGGGGCCGACGAGGCGGTGAGGCGCGGCGAAGGAGCGGCGCATCGGCGCACCAGCCGGCTAGGGCTGGCGAGACGCTCAAAGGAGAGGGCGCCCCTACCGGCTGGGGCAGGCGAGCCTCCTGCGAAGGACAGAAGGAGGCGGCGCCGATGCCGCGCTATTTGATGGCGGCGCGGCAGCGCCCATGCTCGAATTAGGGACACTCGCAGTCGGCGACCGCGACCCGAAGGATCGAGGACGGCGGATTGGGGACACTCGCAGTCGGCGACCGCGACCCGAAGGATCGGAGATGGCTCGACCTCGACGGGCTAGTTGCGGTCGGGGACCCAGGGCCAGAGTCACCCGGTGAGGCCGCGTAGTGACAATTGGAGTGAACCCGCCTCAACCCGTTCCCACCCGCCGTACCACTAACCAAAACTCAAATCAACCCGTTTTGTGCACCAACCCGATTCAACCCATCCAAAAATAACCCTTTTTCAAACCCAACCCAAAAACCCCATTTGGCCCCAACCCGTTAGCAGGCCTATTCATATCGCCTGTCGACCGTGACGCGGATCGTACGAACAAGGTAGCTACTAATCTCCCTGTTCTAGTAAAAAAAAAAACAGGTGATTGTACTTTGCGGTAGCCTTTGTCTATCCGCGCACAAAACCATTCAGCACCGCCGTGGTTTTGCTAACTCTTTTTTGTCACAGGCGCGGTAGTAAGCTACTATGCTCATTATCTAATCCAACTTACCGTTTATTTGCAATAAAGTTGTAATCCAACTCTAGCATTTTCCCGAAATAAATGGCAATTTGTTGGGTGTGGATGGCACTAAGCTTGATTGTGCATCAATCAGGCACGGATCAACTGACTTAAACTCAGACATAACTTTGCCATTGACTTAAACTCGCCATTGACATATGGTCCTTTTGAGGTTTAGATCAGTGGTAAAATTACCGCTGATTTTAAGTCAGCGAATGAGCAGATCTACATCCGCATCGATCAGTGGTAAAATTAACGCTTGCATGCCGGAGCTGTATGTGCTCGAGTTGCCGCTACATGTCGCTGTCTATCCCCTGGGACATGGTCGCTGTATCCTAATCGAGCTAGCCATTCATCGAGATGGGTATTCCGCCCACCAGATAAGCATATGCAGCATACGAAGGCTGTAAGGTAATTAGTGTGCAATTAGATTGAGTTTACATACGATGTGGTTTGCAATTCGCAGATTACTCCTAGTTCATTGGCATAGAGCGTAGACATGAGTCACATGATGCCTACTACTAGCACGAAGTCGTTACTCCATCACGAGGAGTAGGGACGCACAGTAACCAACCACTGCTCGACCGTTAATATCGGACAGAACCGGTTGGTGTGCTCCCAACCGCCGAGAAAAACGGGGCGCGCAGCCCCTTGTTTGCGACAATCAGCGGGTTCGTGTCGTCGCTGTCCTCGCCTCTCCTCCCCTGATTGCGCGCAGCTCCTGCTCCTGCTAAGAACCAAATCCTCTCTCGGGA
Source organism: Zoysia pacifica (assembly GCA_001602315.1). Taxonomy (NCBI): domain Eukaryota; kingdom Viridiplantae; phylum Streptophyta; class Magnoliopsida; order Poales; family Poaceae; genus Zoysia; species Zoysia pacifica. The sequence goes on from BCLH01000875.1 coordinate 23,781, forward strand.
ACTGTGGCACAAGAATTTGGGTATAGTTTTAACCGTTCGATAAAAAATGAACGTCTCAGATCTATTGCTACAATATTTGCTACAGAAAAAAATAAATAGCACTGAATTTTATTGTAACGTGCTACTGTAACATACATTAAACACTGTCCACCTCACATGAACTGCACTACTGCAGAGAAAACGGATCCCTCCTGCTCCTCCCAATCGGCGAGCGAGACACGCGTATACAGTTCGGTGCACCAACAGTCTTTTGGACTTGGCAAGCTACTACTCACGTCTCTTTATCAAGCTCCATGCCGGGTGCTGTGCAGGTCACGTAAACGGCCAGGCAACTCTTTCGGCGATGAAATCGGCCGGGGGACACGGGGATGGTTGCACATTTGCACCACGCCACTGGGGATCTCGCACGCCCATACGGTCACAGTGGCCACGAGGATTCAGGACCCTACCATGTACGCGAAGACCCAAGATTTGTGAAGGTTTTGGGCACAGCGACATGCAGAGATCAGTGTTTCATCGCCCCTGCTCTCTGCTTCGTTTGTAATCCACGCATCTTCAATTCGATCACCGGCCGGATTGCACCTGTGACCTGTGTCTACAATCGTCACTCACATATCAGGTCCCAATACAAAAACTGCCTATTTTCACTGTACCACAAAGCATCCTCTTGCACCGCATTTTACATACTTCGCTGTTCTGTTTACTCGCCGGCATGAATAGTTTGGCCGCTAATCAACCAGCTACACCGATCATGGACGGATAAGAACGGATGGGCATGAATAGTCGTCACGTCCACGAAAGTGTTCGGTCACTCGCAGACTCACTGAACGCCCGGCCGTGTCACGAAAGCCTTGCCCAGAACCAAACAAAAACACGCGATTAGATTTCCAACCTTGATTTGACTGGTCGCCACCGTTAGCTCTTTGTTCGCCCCTAATGTGTTTCCATCGTGCGGTCTTTTCACTTCCCTGTTCCGTGGTCATTATCTGCTTCCACTGCAAGGCTGCAACGCTTGTCGTATTATGTCATGCTGGCTGGATGGTGATTACACGGTGACGTGATTTTTGGTTCTTGTTGGTTATGCCAAATCTAGGCAAAAGAAACGAGTTTACGCATGCCTGGGATAGCAAAGAACACAGAACCAAGCAGTGGGCATAGGGAAAATGTAATCCAAATTGCGACGAAAGAGAGACATACACGTAACTAGGGGAAAATCTAGCTCATCGTAACTGGATTGAGATTCTCCACCATGGTGATTTCAAAGTCATGCTGGTTTATATGTGAGTTACTCGGCGTGAGTGGGTTATATATTAGCTAGTGTGACTTCAAATTCACGAACGTTGGGGATTCTGATTCAGCGCAAATTTAGTACGCTGCTAGTTTGCTTAAAGTAAATGATTAAATAAATATTACGGTGGTTGGAATTAACTACAACCAAATAGAAAAAAGAGGATCGTGAATGGTACATTCAACCAACACCAATTGATCCGGCGCAACTTCTGCGGATCTTAGGTGCAGATCGATATCTTTCAGTGCTAACACCTCATCCCACGAGCAGCAAGACAGTAAGAGAGGTTGTTGGCGCAGTAATGGAGTAGGGCACACCAACGAAAGAGACCCCCGCTGAGAATCATTCAGCATATGGAAAGATCGGCGAAGAAACAGGACACTCGAGACAGAGACGTTTTATTTCGACTCGACTCTAGTGTACCCTGCTGTACCGAACGGGTAAACGAGAGCGAGCGAAAGCGACGGTGCGAGAGACAGAAGAGGAAGAGTCCAGATTCTAGATGAGCGCCGAGCGCAATCATGGCGTCTGTCTGTAGGAGTAGGCCCCGTATGTGTCCATCGTCTTGCCCCACGCCCACGCTGTGTTGACTCTTGTACCACCGGTACGTGCTCCATGCGGTGGGCATCGCACGTGTTGCTGCTTTACGGCGCTGGTCTGGTCCGTCTGAGCACACAGTCGTCGTCCTCGTCCCGGGCGTTCAGAACTTCACATGGTGGAGCACGCGATCGACCTGAGCCATGGTTCATGTGAGCTTGTCGATCTTTTGTGTCACGTGTGTGCGTAGTGCCGCGGTGCCGCCGTACGTGGATGGTTATTACGAGCACGGCTCGCGACGGAGCTCTGGTCACCGATGAAATCCAGGCGACAGCCTCCTCTCGCTTTCCAGCGCGTGCCGGCTCGGCGGTGGCGCTTTCCTCCGCCCACCGAGCGCGCGCGTGGCCTTCTCGACGTGCCTCACGGACACCACGTCTTTTTCCGTCGCTGTTGCGCGTAGCGGCTTGTCGACGGACAGGCCGTTCCCATTGCGGCGCCTGCCAATCAAGGCCGCGTACCCCGTCAGCCAAGACCCGGTTGCCCCGTGCGGCAGGGCATCCACATCTGACCATCTCGCTCGCGCCGTGTCCCGACGACGCTAGGTTCGCGGCTTGCGGCTGGTGCGTGGGGGCAGTGTGTTTTTTACGGTGGCCGACGACGGGGACAGCAGCTAGCGCGAGCAGTGGCACCGCGACCGCCGCGTGCCGGCAGCAGGATAGCGGCGAGGGGCAGGGCCCGGAAAGGAAGACGACTGCGTGGCCGACACGGGCCCTCCGGCTGTCGTGTCCTCGGTCCCGTCACCGGCGGCGATCGAGATCGAATCGGTTCGCGACGATCTTTCTGATCGACGTAATAGCAGGAATCGGTCCGGGGTTGGATGCGTCCCACGTCACAGGCTTATCCGCACAGCATGACGCACCGCGAGATACCAATCGAGTTCTGCACTGTCGCCGCCTGCGTTACACCACTTGCTAGTGGTACACGCGCGGCCATCTAGCTGTAGAGGCCGATCGGGATGGGGCACGCACCTCGATCGCGTTCACGTGCAGATAGATCGACCTGCGCTGCCGATAGTACTCCAGCACGCAGCAGGACCCCAAATGCTGATGGGCGTGTTCCAACCAGAACCGGGCCACGGGATGTCGGGACGGTAGATGTCACTCACATGAATCGACTGGACGCGCGCGATTAAAATACGTGCTGGTGACCAAGAAGTATGCAAAGGGAGGTCTCCGCCTCTTGCCCCCTTGCCCCTGCAGTGGACGAGATTGACGACACAATGGTCGACCACACAACAAAGTTAGCCTAACAGCACTATACTAGTATTCCTGCCACTGCATTTCTGGCCTGCATTTCTATATTCCTGGCGACAATTATTTTAAAAGTGATGAGTACGAATCTTTGTCTCACATGGTCACGGATGACAGCGACCTGTCTATAAGCATGTGATCAATATACCACACCTCTCATCAAGGGACGCTACTACTATAAAAATGAATTAATCATTGAAAGGCAACAAGGACGGAAACTATAAAATACACAGGCACCATGAGGTCGCCTTGACACCATATGTATATATCGCCAGACAGACACGTTCACGGAGTCCTCAGCTAGTCGCGGATCAACCGCCACTATTACCAGCAGCTGTGTAAGTTGGGTGTCCCATTCGCCCTGTTGATGTCGAATGGTGGAACGAACAAGCAACACGTGTCGACGGTTTTGTCAGAATTATATACCTCGGATATTTGACGGTCTACACTCGTACGTGTAAGACTCTGAGTTAGAGGTCGAACGGCAGTGTTCGAGCGCACGACCCGACCCTAAGGCAACCTACGAAAGCCGCATCAAGTCACGAAGACACCGACCTCTGAAGATCAACCCCTGCGAGGCAGATACGACATAATGACGTATTTATTTCAGCGGCTAACTGCCAACCGCACTGACGGGACGGAATGAAATTCACCACGGCGGCACTCCAGCAGAAGCCGCAGCAGTTGACGGACAAAAGTCGACGGCACTGTAGCTGACACAGCAGTGGCAGACAGGCGCTACAGTGTCCGTCGCTGCGTGCGATACGATGGGTCAGCTCGCGCCTGGGCAAAGCAAATGATGGCGACGACAGCAAAAGGACCTACTTATCAGCGAAGGTGGCAAGATCGCGTAGGACTCACTATCTGTAACCTCGAGCCGCCCTGTATAAAAAGAGCCCGAAGAGCGATAGAGAGAACAAAGAACCAACAGACAACGAACCAACGAGCTGAACAACAAACACCACCAGAGATCAGAGTTCTCACATCTCTACTTGCGAGTAACCCCTCTTATTCGTGCTAAGCACTTTCGACCCGTTCTGATCATCGTCGAGATAATCTACCCCCAGACATAATGTATTACACAGCTCGAAGTGACCTGAACCAAATAAAAAATCCTCTTTAGTCTTCCGTAGACTTAGGCCATATTAAATATGAAAACACACTGCCTAACGATCGGTAGTTTGGTACTACTGTACCGGTGGTTAGAAGACGGACAAGTTTGTTAGCCCCGTCGATCATTAGGTAGCCGTACGTGAAGGGTACAAGCATGCATGTGCCTGTCTCGCCTCACCTGAGAAAAGTAGGAGAATACACAAAGCGACACTGTCATCACGCTAATTTTACGGTTCACGTAAACAAGTATATCGTCGAGATCCTGTAGACAGTATGATAGACTGATGAACAGAGCTAGGTACACTACGTCTTGCTACCACAAACAGACTACACTGTTCACGTGGCTAATTTGCATGCGTCGTCTGCTCGCGACCAGGCACGCACGCTCGGGAATCTCATACCCCTGGATATGGTATAATACGTCTTGCTACCACAAACAGTCTACACTTTTCAAGAAAGTAAGGCGCCGCATCCACAAGATGAGCAATCACTTGCCCATTAGATTCGGTGGATTTGTCGGTAACGCTGTTCGTGACGGGTGTAACTTGATAGTAAAGCATCCCCGTTGTTCATAGTCGTCGTCTGCGGCGGCGGTCTTGTGGAGTTCACGTTCTTGACTCACCAGCCACTCCTACGTCCCGTAGAATATTCACCATTCTCGGCGCGCAGGATGTACCTGCTCTCTTTTCCGAGCCAGCATTAGCATTGGCTGGAACGTACGTACTCACTCTCTTAACAAGTTAGAAATATCAATATATCATGATGCAAGTAAGACACGTGAATACATGCTGTTTGGCCCTCAAGCTGCAAAATGTATGCGTTGGATTCCTCTTTGTCGTATATGGAGATGCTGTCGAATGCACGGTAATGGTAAAATTTTTAAAGATGACTCAGAAAGAGGAATATGATCTCACATGTAAACGAGCCACATGCGCTTTCCCCGTACCTTTCAGAGTGCAATCAGAGTCACGCGAGTAAGCTGCTACGTCGGTTCTTATCAGGCTGTCTAGCTCGGCAACTTACCTATCGATCCCACTGGTTTCTCCTCGTAAGATTCAGCTGCGGCGGCGTCGACAACTTTGTCGAAAACGGAAGCGAAATCGCGCCGCGCGCACGGTGTGTCCCACGTTTCTGGATCGGGGAGCTTGCCGCGATCTGTCTTCACCTATCTACCTTCAGCGCGTACTTCATCCCAGTGCTGCTTCATCCCACCGCCATCGGCCCTGTTGCGCGCGTAATTGCCCTTTGCATGGCCGAGTTGGATCCTCGTCTTCGCTGCGCTGGACCGACGCGATGAATGCTGTCCCCGTGGCTACTGTTCCCAGCTCGTGGGCGCATTGAGAATCGGCACGTGCTCGCCGCGCGCCTGTAAATGCCCGGGTGAGTGAGGGCTTGGTGAGGCTTCTGCTCGTCGGTGACGCTCGCCTGCGCTGCGCTACCAGCGTTACGGAAGAATGGTCAGGGTGCGTCCCACTGGAGACTGGTGGAGGTCAACAACTGATTAAAACTTGCAGTTGTCCACGGCTTCAGAGTAGGAGAGGCGTGGCTTTACCCTTACCTGTTCCTTCTACAGTACACTATTTTTGATAACGGGCACGTGAAAGTTACAGTACTGGTAGGGTAAGATGAGTGGCCAGCGGTTGGTCACAGTGGTCCATGGTCCAGACCACTGTTATTGCGCTTGTGTGTCGCCAAGGATAGGCACATACCAAGTCAATCGCGCACATGCAATCGCCAATTGCATGTCTATCATCTCTCAGAAGATTTAAAGAAAAATGAACGCACATGCGCATACAACGGTTTGCGATTTTCGCGCGGGGAGAACAGCCGGGGGTCAGGAGAAAATGAAGCCTCGTAGAGCGTCAGCCGGAGAGGTCAAAACCAGCAACGAAGTACACAAAGTCCTCACAAATCTGGCGCACACACTAACCACTCGTCACTTGTTCCTCCGTCCTTAAACACGGGACGTGCCCCCAGTAGCAGTATAAAACGGCCTCCCCCGGAACGCCAGGGCGGCAAGCTATAGCACGTCCCTGCGCGCGCGCCGACCGCACCACACCCCCTGCCTCCTTCGTGTCCGCCGCGCTCATGGCTGCCGAGGCCGCGGGGGCGGTGTTACGTGACGCCCTGGCGGGAACCCTGCAGCCTACGCAGGCGGTGGCCGCCGTCTTCTTCGTGTCCGCGGCGTGCACGGTGGCGCTCGCCGCGCTGCTGGCGCTGGTGCGCATGCGCCCGCCGTGGTGGTGCGCGTGCCCGGTCTGCGAGGCGTACCTGACGGCGTCGTGGACGGGCGAGTTCGACAACCTGTGCGACTGGTTCACGCACCTGCTGCGCACCTCGCCGGGGCAGACCGTGCACGTGCACGTGCTGCGGAACGTGCTCACGGCCAACCCGGTCACCGTCGACCACATGCTGCGCGCGCGATTCGGCAACTACCCCAAGGGCGCGTCGTTCTCGGCGATCCTCGCCGACTTCCTCGGCCGCGGGATCTTTAACGTGGACGGCGACGCGTGGCTCTTCCAGCGTAAGCTTGCCGCGGCCGAGCTCGCCTCCCCGGTGCTGCGCGCCTTCGCGGTGAGCGTCGTGGCCTCCGAGCTGAGGACCCGCCTCATTCCCCTGCTCCACTCTGCCTCCCGCAAAGGCAGCCGCAAGGTGCTCGACCTGCAAGACGTGTTCCGCCGCTTCGCCTTCGACTGCATATGCAACATCTCCTTCGGTCTCGATCCCGGCTGCCTCCAGCTGTCTCTGCCGGTGTCGTCTTTCGAGTGTGCGTTCGACACGGCTTCCAGGCTCTCCGCCAGGCGCGCCACCGTGCCGTTGCAGGTCATCTGGAGACTGAAGCGGTTCCTGAACGTCGGGGACGAGAGGAAGCTCCGGAACGCGGTGCGCCTCGTCGACGCGCTCGCCGCGGAGGTCATCCGACAGCGGCGCAAGCTCGGCGGCGCCGCCGCGGGCAGCGACCTTCTGTCACGCTTCATGGGAACCATCAACGACGACAAGTACCTCCGCGACATCGTGGTCAGCTTCATGCTCGCCGGCCGCGACACCGTCGCCTCGGCACTAACGGCCTTCTTCCTGCTCCTTTCCGATCACCCGGAGGTCGCCACCGCGATTCGGGACGAGGTTACCCGCGTCGCAGGGGACGACGACCGACCCACGGCGGCAAGCTTCGAGAAGCTCAAGGACATGCACTACGTGCACGCCGCGCTGTACGAGAGCATGCGGCTGTTCCCGCCGGTGCAGTTCGATTCCAAGTTCGCCGCCGGGGACGACGTCCTCCCGGACGGTACGGCCGTGACCAAAGGCACCAGAGTCACCTACCACGCCTACGCCATGGGCCGTATGGAGTCGGTCTGGGGCCCTGACTCCGGGGAGTTCCGGCCGGAGCGATGGCTCCAGGACGGCCAGTTCGTCCCGGAGAGCCCGTACCGGTACCCTGTCTTCCAGGGCGGGTTGCGCGTCTGCGTCGGCAAGGACCTGGCCCTCATGCAGATGAAGGCCGTCATCGTCGCCGTCGTCCGGAACTTCGACATCGAGGCGATCGAGCGGAGCTCGCGCCGGCCAAAGTTCGCCCCGGGCCTCACCGCCACGTTCGCGGGCGGGCTACCGGCCAGAGTGCGACGGCGGCGAGCACGTGCGAGTGGGCACAGCCCGCCAATCTAAAGGGAACAACTGTTGGTGTCACCACGACTCTTCCTCCCACTTTGTGCATGTCCTTTGTTTTCATTCAAACGGAATATTGGAACTAGATTACATCGATCACGCGCTTGTAATCTAGCCGCTGTCGATGGTGAGCGATGCCTCCGTGGCCACTCGGGCTCGGGTGAGTGCGTTGGCACTTGGGAGCACGGCGGGAAAACCGCGTCCATCCTCTCCACTACACGGAACAGCGGACTTTCTGGAAGAAAAAAAAATACTAGAATCGAACGGGATTAGTCAAATCGGATATCAGGTTCTTGCTCTAGTGCAGGGGAATCAGAGCAAATAGATGGAAAAAGTTTTTTTTATATATAAAAAGAGGAGTAGAAATTGCAGGATGAAATTTGCACCCTTCTGCCTTATTTGACTCGGATGCAGAATTTTCTTTGCCAGAATCGATTAATGGCTCTTCTTTCGCCCAGAGATAGAAACTATATTTATCACAAAAATCCTAACTTTTGGTTTCTCAGAGAGAGAAAAGGAAAAACATAGAAATAAGTAGTAATATCTCCTCCAAACTTTTGGTCTACCGGTCACGTACATCTGGCGCAATGTGGTACATACCATCCAGAAGAGAACACATGCATAACTGCAGAAATACTCCGTACTAGAAGATAGTAGACGATTCCATTTTTTCTGAAATAAAAAACACTGGACTGGACGGAGATTCTTCCCTGCTGGAGCGAGGTCGTCCTCGTGTCGCAGGGCCAGCACGCATTTGATTGGTCTCCTTCGCTCTCAGTGGGATGCCGGGCGCGGAGACGAGGCCGTTGTGGGGCGGCCACTGCTTTTTTGGTCCTGCCGTCCCAACGTGCTCGTATTGGCTCGGTTGCATTTGGTAAAAAGCCATTGCTGAGCCCCGTGTCTATGCAGCTCCCACTCAGAGTTGCCACGGAACGAGCTGCTGCTAACCTGCTGTGTGCTGTAGGTTGTGTGGCAGCTCGATGCCACACGAATCATTATCCGGATAAGAATGGTTGAATACCGTTCAATCCCACAGGCACGCATCAGGTAGACAAGTTGCAATAAGCAGCAGAAAACTGCAGCTACGGCGACCGCTGTCGACGAGGGCGACGTCCGATGATGACGCTGCTGAAATTCGCGGCGCAGCAGAAGAAGAATCTCGCGACGGCGCCGGCGCGCTGGCGGGCGCATACTTCTCGCTGTTTATTTAGTTCCGTTCTCGTTCTGCTCCGGCCGAGTGGATAATGTCTGTGATCTGTAAACGTCGGGCGACTGGTTGAAGACGAACAAACCGATCGCCACGCGAGCCCGAACGGATATAGCTCGCGCTCCTGCTTTCTGTTGAGTAGCCCATCGGAGCCGGAGCGAGAGGCTGATGTATCCTTTTGGCTGGGCAAGTCGTTCCCGCTGAAACCGACCGGCTCGTGCTTGGGCCGCCGTTCCCTGACCAGTACGAGGATGACCTCGGCCCGTTTGAATCTGGATTCTAAGGTTAGGGTTATGGATTCTAAGATTTGAGAATCATATTTTAGGATTATAAATTTTTTATTGTTTAAATTACGAGATTCTATCTAGATTTTTAAAATTTTAAATTCGAATTTTATGATTTTAAAATCTCAAACATTTATATTACGAGATTTTATTATTTTTGTTATATTGATGTGCATTGTAGTATAAAATATTAAATAATAGTTAAATTTATAAGATTCTATAAAATTTTATAATTTTGTAAAAATTCTCCCGTTTAAATATATCTGAATTCTCAAAAGATTCAAAACGGCACCCTCGCCACGCGACAGCGGCAGCGCCGCCACGTACAGCTAGCGCTCCATCACGCGAAAGGGAGAGGAGGAACACCAGTGGCACGCGCGTACCTCGGCAGGACGGCCGTGGCCCGTGGTGGCGCTAGCTGTACGCCGCCAGTGATTCGGCCCAACCATGACTATGAGTGCCGCGGCAGGAAAGCGGATTTCCCTAACCTGGTGGCGCATTTGGGAGGACCGGGCCCACGGTGGTTAATCCACCTGGTTGGTTTGAGGTAATAAAGTCCGGCCCAGACAGGAATTCTCACTTCTCACACGGACGCTGCCGCCTCCCGAGTTCCTGACCGCCATCTCCAGCCAGAGCGACGCACCGCCGCTTGCGTCGGAGGAATCCTTCTCCTCTCGTCGTCCTCGGCTCCTCCCTATTGCTGGACTTGGCTTGCGCTGGGGGAGATCCACCCGGGGTTGTATTGGTTTCTTCTTTCCTCGGTAAGGAACCGCATCCTGCCTGGACGGACTGTTCTAAAGATTTTGCTTTTCTTCCATGAGATCCTATCGATTTGGTAGATGCTCCGGTACCTCCATCCATATTTCGGCCGATTCGTTTGTTTGCAGAATTTTGGGGGTTCTCGAAGGCTGGAACCCATACCCGCACGTAGGGTACGTGCCCCTAGGGTTTAGAGACATCTGGTTCATTTTTGAGGCAGCGAGTTGTAGATTTTAGGACCACAGTCTTTACGCACTTCAGTTCGGGATGATTACGAGCTGACAGCTGAGGGTTAGCAATTTGGCATGGCCGCATGGTGCATTGTGGTGCCCTGAGGCGGATGCACTATAATTGTTCTTTCTGTTAGGTACCTCTCAGTGCTGTTTCGTTATGTTGAAGCCGCTGACTTCTTGTGTCAGGAGGTACTGAGTTCCATTGTGACATGCAGCATGGCAAGGCCAAAATCAACATAGGACCTTCTGATTTCAGTTTTTGATCGTCGATTTGTACATTGTGCTTTTATAAAGCTAACTGCTAATGGAAGTTACCTAAATGTTCCTTTGGGGTCTTTTTCTTACACCTTGTGCATGTTTTGTCAGGCTTGTGTTCCCAACGAGGCTTAGGACTTCACTTGAGGTCTAGGCAGCATGCCTAAGATAAAGACAAGCCGTGTTGAGTATCCTGAAGGATGGGAGCTTATTGAGCCAACAATTCGTGAGCTGGATGCGAAGATGAGAGAAGGTACACATAGATGTTTATTTGTTTCGAAGCACTATCTAATGATGATTTCAGTTGGTATTTCCTTGTGTATAGGATAATTCTAATACTGAGGGCTCATGCAGCTGAAAATGATCCCCATGACGGGAAGAGGAAATGTGAAGCACTCTGGCCTATTTTCCGTATATCTCATCAAAGAAGCCGCTACATATACGATCTTTACTACAGAAGGAAGGAGATATCAAAGGAGCTGTATGAATTCTGTCTGGATCAGGGTTATGCAGACCGTAATCTGATTGCAAAGTGGAAAAAGGTAAATATAGTTGCTACAATGCCATCTATTGTGTATTGCTATGCTGGTATTTTCTCTAGCATATTTTTTTGCAACTTTCTCTAGCATAAGCTTATGTTATTTTCTGGGGGGAGGGAGGGATGTTAATTTTCGGTGCTTAGATTCTGCTATATGTAATTAGATTTTTTCTGTGGAAATGTTGCATATGCATTGTATATTAGTATGTTAAAATCAAAATACCACACTTCTTTAGACTTGTGAGATCTATATAGCTTACTTCAAGTGAAGTACCGGCTATTGTGTGTCCTGACTTGTGAGATCTATATAGCTTACTTCAAGTGCTTAGATTCTGCTATATGTAACTTTGAGCACTGTCCAGCCCACCGAGTGTTGGAAACCAATACTTTCCTGCAATACAGCCCATTGGTTCTGTTTATACTGGAAACTAGACCCATTGATTCTTTTTATACTAGAAAATGGAGATTGCCAATGTTACTGGTTGATATCGAATCTGATCAGTGGACATAATTTACTGGCATGTTATATTTGTGCTTGATTCCCTCGATTTGTATAGTGTTTTTAATTGTTAACTTGGTAAATTGAAAAGGTTTTAAATATCAGTTGACGGTATAGGTTTGGTTAGGTTAGGAATACTCCTTGGATGCGCTATTGTTCAGTTTCAATCTCTTTTTTTTTCCTCTACTCATTTTATTCTCTAGACAAACACTTGGTTTGCACCTGTACCAGGTATTGCCAACAAGTTTTGTGGAACTGCTCTGATATGTTTTTAGTTCTGTTTATGTTTGGTTGCTTAAATTTTTTTTTTCCCTCATTGCAGCCGGGTTATGAGCGTCTTTGTTGCCTTCGTTGCATACAGACACGTGACCACAACTTTGCAACTACCTGTGTCTGCCGGGTGCCCAAGCACCTCAGGGAGGAGCAGGTCATAGAATGCGTCCATTGTGGCTGCAGGGGTTGTGCCAGCGGTGACTAGTCTTGTCATTATGTTTCTGGTCTCAACGGCTTACCATCATAAAACAAACACTCGAGTTTGTCTCGTGAGCATTATTTGATAAAGATCATGCTCTGCCCAGTGAGGTGATTCACGTGAGTGTTTTTTAACTTGCAAATTACAGAGGTGATACTATTTCCTAAGGGTAGCCCCCGTACTGTTATGTTGTTGATGTCGTGTTAATGTACTGTAGTGATTTCGCCTCGTGCTAGTGATGATTATACTAATTTGTCATTAACATGTGTACTGTAATGGCATTGTTCATATCTTTTTTGGTAGCATTCCTTTTTCTGTATTTTGGTATAGCAATGTAGATTGGAGCACGCTATGAAGTAATCAAATCAGCGATCGATAGCTTGGTTGTGGAAAGGTACTTGAGATCAGCAAAAATGAGTTTGGCCCCCTACCTTTCCAGACTTCCAGTGCGCCAGCTCCATCGACTGTGGCCATGTTTGATCTCCGGTCTTCGCTGACCTCTAGTGTGGCTACGAGTGTCCTGCGGGCTGAGGGCAGGAGGCTCTTGCTCCTTTGGCCATGAGCTAATGCTCTCTTCCCTTTTAGTCCTGGGGACTGCGGCAAGCATGACATCGATGGCTGCATAGCCCCTCGGGCTGCCTTGCTGAACTTTTGTCATAGCGCACATCACTGCGCTGCACAAGTGGGGTGTGCAGCCACGAACGCCGGCTGCGATCATCACGAGCTTCCTATGCAACTTAATTGCTGCCCTACATCGACTGCCACATGGTTATCAAAACCAACTTTCGCTGTGAAGTGAGGCTGTGAGGGTCTAGACATGGCACATGTCGGACGTGGTTGTAACTCCAATTTAATCTTTTTATGCCAAGCGAGCACTAGATCAGCTTGTAACAGCAGAGCTCAGGAGAAGCTCGAAAACTTTATCAGCTACTAATTGATATCCCTATCCAAGGAGAAAAGCAAAACCCATCAGCGATAAATATACAGTTGTCTCAGAAATATCGGAGAGTCAAGACGGGATTTACACTAGCTTCCTTCGAAACCATGAGCCATGACTCATGACTAACCACCTTCCTTCGCTTGAGATGTCCATGCAATCGGTCAAATCTACAGCCTACCCAAAATTGTGCTATACGCCAACACATTTCGCCCACCTGAAGATATGCCCAATCTTGAAAGGAAGTTCGTAGTCTTTCATGGCAGACGAATCTCTCCTTGACGTCTCTTCTTCCGACCATACGTACAACCCCCGCTCTTGGCGACCACCAGGGACTGTGTTGTCTAGTACTAGTGCCACCAGAAATGCAATGACCATGTTGAGTGACAGCACGTTGTTGAGGACATAATTCACCTAAGATGCAAACACAGAGTCAAACACTTGAATATAACAAAGAATGCAGAATTCACAAATTGCGACTCACGAGTAGAAAATGGTAGGATCACTGGCGGTGCCACGTTTCTTACTATCAAATAATAAAATGTTTACTTTTGTCTTAAACCTCTATTAGGCTGGATCATAAGTGAAATCTCGGATTTAGATATTTAGATTCGAAGGCTCCATATAACAAAATTCAATTAGATCTTTATATTTGACAGCTGTTTATGTATTTAAAAAAATAACATTCTTAAAAAAAAGAAGAATGCTGTGGAAACATGAGTTTGACCATGGGAAAATGAAATATTGGTCCTAAAAAGAGAGCAACATGGCTCTATATTTTCGATCTTGAACAAGGAAAAGTATTGGTGTACATCAGATATTTTACGCACTAGAATTATTCATGCTTTAACCAATTCATAGTTGAAGCATAAAGTTAGGTGATAGAAGACCAAGTAAAATCAAATTATTGGAGCTTGTTTAAAACTGAAATCCAAATGGCCATGTAGCAGAAAACAAGTTTGTTAATTATTTAATACATGTCCCTGTTAACTTCCTTTTTCCCTCCTAATCCGTATGTTCTTGATATTTGCATTAGAAGCCCCCAAGACCCTGGGGTTTTTCCAGAGGCAAGGGAGTGTGCAACAGACGAGCAGACCAGCAGGACTTGAGCTCCTGTTAGGATCATACAGTAGTTCCTCCCCTTTTTTTGGCATGAAACATGAGGGAATTCCCCTACTGTTCGTTTTATTATAAAGAAGAAAATGAAACTGCAGGAATTAGTGATTAGTATGCACAAAATTACAGGGAGGGCAGCCAGGCCTTCATATCTTGCTAGACTAGGCTTAGCTCTGTGCCTAAGGTGAAGGAGCTTAATATTCTTGCTGGCCTGACTTTTAGGCAGAGTGGAATTATAGATCTAATGATCAACTATATGCTATCTACTGTCATAAAAGACCCATAACATATCGTTTTAGTATTTTTTTTTATCACACCTTACTTTATGTTCAAGTAAAAGCTGGATGATCAATTTACTCCCTCCGTTTGCCAAATGTTATCGTTAGGACAGCAGGATTAGTTCAAATTTGAGGAAATCCTGCTCTCCTAAAGACAACATTTGGTAAACAGAGGGAGTGTAACCATAGGGCCCAATTAAGCAAGGTCAAAGTCAGACAGTCAATAGTACAAATAACTGAACTTAAGGGGCTTAATTAACATGGCTGAATAGTTGGTGCACATATGGATAACAGAAATTCGACTGTGGGTTGAGGTATCGATTGCATAAACTGGAATGGTTTGGTCATCTACAGTGGGGTCTTACCTTACATACTACAGTCTACAGTTTCTAATATGATCTCTTTTGTCCACAATATTCTCTAAAAAGTCAAATGTCTGCTGATACAACCATACAAAGATTTCAAGTTGCCAATATATTCTGTATAGCAAGTCTACAAAAGATGGCCATGCATTTTTTTTTATCGATACCCTACCAGTCTACGACAAAGATGACCAAATACCTTTTTAAAATCGCAATACAAAAAAGAAAAGAATAGGATGATTGTAGGTTAAAATGATTATTGACAGTTTGAGTACATACCCCACCAGATCCAGTGTGGACAGGTCCATGAGATGCAACATTGTATGGCTGAAAGTAAGTTGGAACTGATGAGTTTGTGCCAGGATGTACACCATACTGTTGGAAGTATGAAGGAACTGATAGGGATAAGAACAAAGCCAGCCCAACTATAATACTGTTCCTGGAGCTTCCTGTGGCACTATAACGAAGATTGGACAGGCCAAGAGCACTGACCATGGCCCACATGAAACAAAGTAGAGCAGCAACCATAACTTCAGGAATAGAAGCAATGAAAGCACCAACTTTTCCTACCAAGGTCATAGTAATAGTATTAAGCAAGAAGAAAAATGTGGAAAAAAAAAAGATCCCAACGAAAATATGAAATAATCCTCTTACCAAAAATAGAGAACACTATAAGTAAAATAGCACCAAATCCAACAGCCCTTCGGCTACCCATTTTAGTTACAGCAATTGTGTGTACGTTTTCTGTCACACTTGCTGACCCAACTCCTGTTCCCCACAGGCCAGCCAAGACTGTAGAGATACCTTCAACACCAATACCCCTGCTAACAACTCCAGATGTCGGTGGTCTTGTGGCCACAAACAAAGAAGATGCATGGTAGGAACCAACCTTAAACAGCAAAGGCAAAACCAAATTTCTATTAGAAAACTTGGATCACAAGGACATTGCAGTAGTTATTGCTTCAGGGATTTTTTTTTAAAAAAAAATAGCAGTACTAGAGAAAAATATTCAGAGTGAACCAATTTCCAGCCACCATCAACAGGGCAGGAGAAAACCCATGACAAGTTGGTCATCAGCAAGGAGCTTACAGGTGTTGGTAAATTGCAAATGATTATATTTTATCCATGTAATGCATCGCAAGCTTATTTTGTGAGAGGTAAATATGCGAAAATGAATGAAAAGGTCAGGCCTGGCACAGTGGTTAAGTCACCCCACTTGTGCCAAGAGGTCTTGGGTTCAACGCAGCCTCTTGCCTCGTATAATCTTTCCCGAGACCCCCACCTTGTGTGGGAGCTTTCAGCACTCTAAGTCTGTCCTCTTTTGAATGAAAAGATAATATCAGGGTTTCTCAGTGATTAGAAACTTACAGAATCAACAGATGCAATAACTGATACAACACACATCACGAGGCCCATTTTCCAATTAAAAACTGGACTGCCCCACTGCAATGGATAAGGAAATCTGAACCAAGGTGAAGCTGTTAAGGCTTGTGAAGTGTCTACACGACAGGATTTCATCCTCAATAAATGCTTCCGACAAAAGGCTGATACATTATTTGATGTAGGAATATTTGCATCGCAACCTTTGTAGCTATAAACTCCAGTCGCTGTGAGAACAAATGCAACAGCCCATGTGATTCCTAATCCAAGAGGAACCTAATAAGATAGCATCAGTAGAGAAATTAGCTTCTCATCCTAGTCAAAATGCAGCACAAATTAACAATGCAGTCAATGTTATAAGCCAACCACTTACCGCATAAATTAGAAACACTCTGTTGCCAAATAATTTTATCTTCCGGAGGTACTGCCATAAGGGAAATAAATACATGGTCAGGGAAAAGATGTAAGTTCTAGTTCAAATAACATTGCATTGAATCTGATAATGACTTTTTTGGGTACTCACAAGCGCAAAAATAACCACCATCAACAATTGCAAAATTCCCATTTCTATACAAGTCCCTATTTTAGCAAACCCATAACTGAAAAATGAAAGTCCAACTGCTGCAACAGTTGGTGAGACGACAACTGGATTTATGAACCTGAAATAGATGGAGTTTAATAACGACAAAATATTCAAAGAGCGACATCATGTGAGTTTCTGGATTCACTATACATATGATGAATTGTGCAACAAAATGTTAAGGTGCGTGAATAAGGAAAAGAAAAACAGTTACAATAAATGTGGTACAGATGTGACAGTTGGAAATAAAGGTTATGCTTGCAAAATAAAGTAAGCAATTCATAGCCACTGTGGCCCCTGATTTTTGCTCCTTGCTTAGACTGTACGGTAATGTAAAACTTGGGTTGAGCCAATGAAAAAGGTGCACCATTCCCAATGAAAATTCACATGAACATTTCTACCTAAGAGTTTTTGTGTTCCATCCAACAAGGTGTCCAGAGTAAAATAATATCATCGTATTTTCATTAACAGCCAATAACACACACCTTAGAAACAGGGACATGAGACCTGTGTATCCCAAGAGCACTTGGAATGCACCTCCTATTATGATAGCTCCCTGCAGGTGCTTCATTATGTGTTTAAAGTTCTGCAGTGAGAGGTATAAATATGTTAAGCTCAATATGTGCCACGTAATAGCCACTGCACTACTATTGGACAAACAAAAGCGGATGCATACATTGTCACTGAGACCAAAGAACTCCGGAGAGTGGATGATTGCGAGGGCAGGAGCAAGATACACAAAGGATGGCCCCTGCACAAGTGGCAGCCTTGTTCCACAGAGCATATGAAGCAGGGTGGTCAACCCAGTGACGAGCAACACCGTGGACACCACCGCTGCCATGTCATCCTAAATAAATGATGCACATCAAACAGCACCTCTTTAGTAACAACCCAGTAACCAGGCATACTGCAGGAGGTGCAATAAATCGATGCCACACTCACAGCCGACCCGCCCATTGCAGGAACTATCACGAGAGGGATCAGGATGATGGAGCCGAGCATGGAAATGTAATGCTGAAATCCGTATATCACTATAGGAACTGTTTAAAAAGAAGCTCAGATTAGCACACCGCACATCCTGAGTGAACAACTGAACATTTCTGACGCTGGACTGGGTACTTACATATCCCTGGAGTGTCACGGAGTTCGTACTTCACATGTACCGTTCGCTCCGGCGCCTCCTCCTCCTCCAGTAGCTGCGGAAGTGGCGGCCCAGCTGCCTGTCCGTTCGGCCTTCCGCCATCGGAGTCCCTTCTCCGCGTCCTCGCCTGAGACGGCGGTAGTTGCTGCCGCTCAGCATTGCCTGTCGCGGCGGCGGCGGCAGGAGGGAGCGGGAGGGTGGAGCTGGGCCGGGCGGTCGGGCCGGACTCCAGATCAGCAGAGGGCTCGGCGGGGCGAGGAAGGGGGACCTGTCTGGAGTTGGGCACGGAACCCGAAGGCAGCGACTCACCGGAAACCCGGGACTGAAACCCCGTGCGCCTGGCCCAGGAGAGGGGCTGCGCCTGCGGTTGCGGGGGCTGCGCCGGGGGCCAGGGGCCCGGCCGTCCTCCGCGACGAGACTGCGGCAGCGATGACATCACGGAGGTGAAATACCAGCCGCCGGCGAGCGGCGGCGCTTGATAGGTGGCGGTGACAAGGGTTTTAGGGAAATGTGGTGGTGGTGCCGGGTGGCGGGCGCAGTGAGCCGGGGGCGCGTACTGATCCGTGCGAGCGTGCGCGAGCGGAGAGGCGGAGGATTTTGGAGACTGTAGCTGGTGGGGCCACTGGCGCAGTTGACGTTGTGGTGCGGCATGCTTTTGAAATGGGTAGGGTGACGGCCTGACGGGGGTGAGGTTTTCTTGGGTCACACACGGGTCAAGAGGCGCGTGACTGCGAAGTCGTACTCGGCCTTTGTTCTGTTTTGCTCCTCGTTGGCAGCAAAACGATTAGATTGGGACGGTACAACTTTATGTGGTTGTTATAAATGGGAGGCATGTTGTAGATAAGATGATTTTCTACCATGCACATGTAGCAAGTTTAATTTTTTTAAAGTTTCTATCAAATATATAAATCAATATATCTCCTCTTTTTAAAGTTTTCATTAAATATGTAAATCAATATATCTTCTCTTGTATATTTTACACCGTTTACAAATGTAACATGTTAAAAGTGCCAAACTTATTCATTATTTGCAATGGTATATATATTCTTTACGTAAGACACAATGCACATTGAGATTCAAATATCAGTTTGTGTTCCTCACGCATAAAACACCATGCATTTTGAAATTCAAACTCGTGTGTATTCCTCGCACTACCCATACACTCACATGTATTCCTCACTAAGTAAGATACACTGCATCTTGAAATTCGGTTTTTTTTTTTTTTGTGATGGTGACTTTTGACTTTTCTCTTTGACATGGCATGAGCAATATCAGTTTGATGGAAGTAAGCTAGTCAAAGAGATATGCCAGGTGCACAAAAACTAAAGATTAAAGATGTATCTTCTCAATGGATGACTCAGATGGGCTTACACTAGCGTAGCCATATACGCTTCATGTGGATTTTATGCTTGTTAATTTTATAAGATATTTCTCAAACAATAGAAAAAATTTGTGTTGGATGTTTCTTAACCTTGATTGGATACTTTTGAAATTAGCAAGTTCTCGTACATTTATTTTGCTGCAAATTTAATTACGATTGACACACATAAGTGGGATGTCTTAATTTTCATATAGCTCTTAAAGCTTTTGGATTAGGATTGATGGCATATTTACTGTTGGTATTTTAGATTGTTGGACTAGAAAACTTAGTTTGATATTTTCTTAGTTTTGAATGTGTCATAATATTGAAAAGGAAGGTTTAGGGTTTAGTGGGACTTCTTCATGTTTTGCGACCATATCTTTTCTCTCTGTAACTTTTCATGGTCACAATTAATTTGATTAATATAAGCTAGGTAAAGAGATATGCAAATTTATAAGAAATAAATATTAAGGATGCGCCGTGCAATGGCTCAGGTGAGCTTACGATAGTATAGCCATACATATGATGTGGCTTTTATTTCTATTTGTTTAAAATGTATTCCATAGACATTAGATACGAAAATGTGTTGGGTGTTCCTAGACCTTGATCGGGTACCTTTGCAGTTTTATAATGTTTTCATATATTTATTTATAATAAATTGGTACGGTCTGATGCATATAAGTAAGACATCTTCATTCGCTTTTTTATACTATCTCTTAAACTTTCAGATATGAATTGATGGCGTATTTACTGTTGGTATCTTTAGATTCAAACTATCAAACTTTTGCATGGGTTCAGATATTGAAAAAAAAAGTTTTCAGGCAGACACAACTAAAAATCTTATGATTTAGAATCCAAGCGAAATATGACCTAAGTGGTTTAAACCATTGTATTTCTTTAATGGTACAACTTGGTCGGTACTATAAATTTTATTAAATTGTAATACTCAAAACATCCATAATTGTGTTTTACACCCGAAAGAAGTTAAATGAAAACAATACTCCTTCAGTTTTCTTTCGTTCTAATAAGAAAGTATTAAAAAAGAGAAAATTGGATTAGAAAGTATTAAAAAAATTGGATTAGAAAAAAATAAAATGTATCGATAATTGGGAAATATATACGAGTATTATAAAAGAAAAGGTACTCCATATCAAGAGATGAAATTGTAGTATTAAAAAGTGTGAAGGACATTTAGACACTTTCAGGAGGTGACATCACATATGAGCAAGACGTGTCAGCTGGGAGCCTCGGAATGCTGGTGCCCTCTCCTCATAGTGCCATCCCGCCGCAAAGCAACGCTTGGTTCCATCGACTCATCGATCAGCACACCAGCCTCGATGCGATCGGTCCGCAGCCCGCAGCAAGCGGCGCGCGGGGGCCGATCGCTCTATGAACTGTACAAGGCAGTGAGCCGCGCGGTGGCTCCGGCGGTGCTGCTGTGGCGGCGGTTGCGCGGGTTGGAGCACCCGTCGCGATGGTCGGAGCGGCTGGGTCGGCCGTCGGCGGCGCGGCCCCAGCCGGACTCTCCGCTCGTGTGGTTCCACGCTGTATCCCTTGGGGAGGGAATGGCGGCGCTCCCCGTCGTCCGCCACTGTGTCCGCCTCCATCCCGGCCTCCTCGTGCTCCTCACCACAACCACTCTCTCCTCCTTGTAAGGGCCCTTCCGCAATTTCAATTCAGTAATTACAATTCATAGTCTGAGCGTACTCTTGTTTGGGTTGAATGCAGCGAGGTCATCAAGGATTTGCTCCCCGATGGTGTCATATATCAGGTGCGTTGGCAGATTGCTCGCATAGCTGCAGAGCCTTGCGGCTAAGAAGTCATCAACGATTTAATGAGGATGCACAGTATGCCCTCTTCTTAAGGATTGATGCTGGAGTTAGTTTTGTTAGTTTACTTCTTACTGCCTGATTCATGCTGATTGACTACGGCCCCTTCTCAGTTTTGTTTTCCGTCTCCAAGGAAGCAATTATAGTTGTTCTATTGTATCACTGAAACCGTATAGGATCATTTGCTTAACACCATCTGCTATGTTTTAATGCGGTGTTATGCTATTTTTTCCTTTCTATATTCACCTCCCTTTTTTTATGCATCCAGTTTGCTCCTCTTGATTGTCCGGAGGCAATAAACAGCTTTATCGGACACTGGAAGCCAAGTCTGGTACTTCTCATGGAGAGTGAACTCTGGCCGAACCTTATCATGTCTGCAGCAGAGAAAGGGGTGAGTGTCTCCCTTATTATTCTGCAGCATAACCTGTTATCTATCACGATCGTGCAGATTTCCTAACTCTAGTTATTGGGTCGCCTTTCAGTTAATTTGCCAGACTTAACAAGTGGATTTATCACATTTTTACGTCATTTTAATTGTTTCTTACGAATAAATTTCTTATTTGGCAGGTTGCAGTGGCTCTCTTAAATGCACGGATGTCATTGAACTCTTTCATCCGTTGGTCAGCGCCTCTAGGGTTGCCATTAGTCTCTCTGATGCTCTCTAAACTGTCACTTGTTGTCCCATTGGTAACTACCATAGTAGTGCAAGTAACAACCTAGTTTCTATGTGCAACCACCTCTCAAATAGTTTTTTTTTTTTTTTGTTTCTTGCAGAGTACTATTCAGGCTGTTCGTTTTCAATTGCTACATACACCACCAGGGATCATTCATTTTGCTGGCGACTTAAAATACGGTAGGTTTAATTTCACCTCTTTTTTGGTTTTTTTAGAATAAATCTGTCATTTACCTATGAGTAACGTTCTCCAAAAGTATTCTTAGGACCTTTAAATATATCCTGGATTAAAAGTTGACTATTTATATATATTCATTTGGTTTATTATAGCTGTTGGTGATGTTGGTTCTGGGGAGAATGATGTCAATACCATAAAAGATCTTCAGCAGCAATTCAGCAATAGACCTGTCTGGATGGCAGCTTCCATTCACAGAGGTGAAGAAGAAGGTAAGCGCTCAGGAAATCGCCTATGCTGTTACATGGATTTATAAAGTGTATGGTATATGCTCACTTATCTAGTCACCTTATTACATTCTACCAATATAAGGGTCAAGGTTGAAAGTTTGTTTTGCATTTAGTTAATGGTCTCACCTTTAGGTACAAAGAGCTGACATACCTATTATCTTTGTAAACTAACATGTTTATTGAACATTTCTTCAAGATTTTTTTTTTTTGGGTTACTTAGTCAACAGATATTTTTGTACTCTTCAGCTTGCAAAATTAACTAAAATGTTGTCTAAAGAGTTTCTTTTTCCATTATGCTGGTCCTCATTTCTTTTTGTTTATCTTATGTCATACCCTTTTCCACCTTTGTTAAAGTGAGGTAACTTGCAGGAATTGCTCCTGCCTTATTTATCATGTTCTTGACATAGAGAAAAAGGTTTTCATAATTTGCAGGGACTTTTTCTTTTTCTTTTTCCCAGTCATTCTACGGGTTCATGATGAATTGATCAAGTTGCATCCAACTCTACTGCTAATTATTATTCCAAGGCATCCTGAGGATGGCAAGAAAGTTTCTGTGGTATGTTTATAGTTCCTTTCTATCAGGTTAGATTGTACGTGACTAGTCAATATCATACTTTTTTTTGTTGGGTATTTACAGATAAATGTCTACCGTGTAAAATTCAAATATGTTGAAATAACAGAATAAAACTATATAGTACTTGACTTTTTATTCGGATCTTTTCATGATGATAATTCCATGTGTTTTAATTGCAAATTCTGGTCTATTTTAAATTCTTTAGCTAGTAGAACCATATGCTTTGTTTATATTGCTGCAGGCACTGGAAAAACGGAAGGTCAATTTCATTTTCAGGACATCCAGAGAAGTCATGTCTTCAAACACGAGTGTATACATAGTTGATACACTAGGTTAGTGAATCTCGTATGCTAATTTTAGTGAGCTATTGCTACATAAATCATGTGTATCATTTTGAACGATTAGTTAATAGCAGAATATACCATGAAAAGCAGGGGAATTAAAAATTTTCTACAGGGTCACTCCTATAGCAGTTATTGGTGGTTCATTCCTATCTAACTTATCTGGCCATAATATTTCTGAGGCTGCTGCAGCTGGCTGTGCAGTTGTGACTGGTACGTCAAAGTTGTTTACAAACTTTATTTCAGTACCCCATCCCAAAAAACTAGTCATTCTAAAATTCAATTTTTGTCCCACAAAAAATGTCATTCTTGCTTTTCAATACACTTCTATCTTCATCTCTCCTTTAACTCTTTATCGTTTTCTATGCGCTCTCTACTTTTTCATCTCTCCTTAATCTCCGTGTCCACCTCCTAAAACAACATGTTTTTGGGGCGGAGGTTGTATTTCTTTGATAAAAAAACATGATATTATAGTTTCATAAACATGATATTATAGTTTCATGAATTGCATTCTGGCTTTCAGGTCTCCATGTTGGACACTTCTACCATATGCTGGTTGAAATGTGGCAAATAAATCCTTTATCTGCCAAGCAGGTAACTCTCTGTTTTCGGTGCCTTGTTGATGCTGGAATTGCATTTTCTTTTCTACTACTTACTGGCACTTATAAGGCATGGTTAAAATAATATTCAACTGAATGCATTGCCCCCCTAGAATCCTTCACATCCTTCCACGGAATGCTCTTTGAAGATAAGTCTTTATGATGTGTCCTTACAGGAGCATTCTGCATCTGAGCATCATGAGGAGCTTTAAGCTTTTCTTTTCATGCTATAAGTGGACTGATGGCATTGCTGTTTTCAGGTAGCAGGAGAGCTTGAGCTTTTGGAAACGCTAAAAGAACTGCTTGGTGACTCCAAAGCTCTAGCAACACGTCAAAGAGCTGCAAGAGATGCATTTTCCATTATGTCAGATGGAGTCGTGAACCGTGTATGGAATTTAGTCTGCAGGTTCGCCATCGATCTTCAAACAGGTACAGGAATTGTTGATCGAGCCCTTGTTGTAACTCTCCACGATATATGCACATGGAACAAAATCTTCCCGATATATTCTGAAAATCATCAGTTCACACGTTGACGTTGCCTGTGCTTTGCAGAGACTACTTGAGAAGCGAGAATGCACACGAAGACGACTCCAGGTGCAAAGAGTTGCAACTGGCAAGGGGCATGCCGGTGATGGTTGAATGAACGTGTAGTACGGGTACTGGGGGCAGGTGGACGGAGGGCATTTGAGTGCGGGGCCGTAATCCACGTGGGCACGTAGCATTGGGCCGTTGACTTCCATATTTTATTGACGTGCAAATGATAACAAGCGTGTTTCCTTATCGATATTATGGCCTTTTAGACCACCCACAGTGTGCTTCTTTGATCGCTGCTTGGAGGAGATATGTTCATCCAAGCACCAGGTTCCAACATTGCCGCTACCGGTGCTTCGTATAGAAAACTTGACATCGATGCCTCAACATTCATCCGGTGCTTCCTTAACTTCCTCTCTTGCGCCGAATAAAAAACACAAGAAACGATGAGCTGTGGAACTGATGCCCAGACTGTGGAGGCTAGAGTAAAATCAGCACCAATGTCTTTCAATGATGATTTGATTGGTGAAGCATCGTTCACACTGGATGGTCTTGCAATCATCAACTCTTGAATGTGAATATTGTTTCGGTCCCATGCCCTTTAATTGATCGGAAAGCAAAGCACTTCATCCCCGTAGCCCAGCAGACGGTAAGGCCTTGTTTCAAAGTTGAGCCTTGTTAAGCATTAAAATCAACATGTTTTATG
This sequence comes from Zoysia pacifica, assembly GCA_001602315.1. Classification (NCBI taxonomy): domain Eukaryota; kingdom Viridiplantae; phylum Streptophyta; class Magnoliopsida; order Poales; family Poaceae; genus Zoysia; species Zoysia pacifica. Next base: position 48,811 of record BCLH01000875.1, read on the forward strand.
CTTTTGCGATGTGATGTGATACAATAATCACGACGCAACAAATGGACATATCACTAAACGGGGAGTACGCATTGGCAGCGGCTCGGTCCAACATATTGAAGGCAAATGTCTTTGCCACAAGTCCAATCTAGTTGTCTCGTGTTAATTTTTTAGCCTTGGCTTGTGCTAATCAGTTCTGCTCGTGTCAGCGTATGGGCGACCTCTAGCCCAAGCACGACCAGACAACCGGGGCCATGTCGTACCTGGACCGAGTTGAAATGATGGGCTTAGTTTCAGCCTATGTAATCTGGCGTCGATGTTTTTTTTTTTCACTTTTCTCACTTTCCGTATTCTTGAGTTTTTGATTTGAAATTGATGGGCCAGCTTTTTTATTCCTGCAATTGGACTAAGATGCAAAATCGTGACGGCCAAGACCCACATCCATACCAGTACCACGGCAAGTGGCGCACGGAGCGGAACATCCACTGACACACCGACCCCCGGCCGGTTTGGCACGATCGTCTGCAAAACCGGTGACAGCGCCGAACAAACGGAACCATCCAACCCGGCGCCTCCCCTGAAACATCTATATAAGCGCACCCAGGCCGAAGCCTGTGGCCACTGTCCTCCCAAATACCGTAACCTGTGGCCCCGTGTCCGCCGAAGCGGGAGGAGGGCGAGGGAACGCCCGCAGCTCTCCCAGCTCCTTCCACCACGGCACCACTCCCATTTCCTCACTCACTCCGCGATGGCCGCGCCTCGCCCTCCGCGCTGGCGCCCATCGGAAGCGGCTGGGGCGGTCCAGCTGTCGGAGCTCCCGCCGGGGTTGGGATGCCCATGTTCCACGGCGAAGTGTTCCTTGGCGAGGTGGACGTGTTCCCGATGAAGAAGGGACCCGAGAGCGGGCTACCGTTCCCGAACAACGAGATCCGCGTCAGCCACCTCTCGCCGGCGGGCGAGAGGTGCCCGCCGTTCGCCATCCTGCAGACCATCGCGCTCTTCTCCGTGCGATGCAAGCTTCAGGCCAAGCCGATGCCACCCCACCCGAGCCTCCACCGCCTGTACCTCACCTGCTTCAATGAGTTCAAGGTTTGTTCCAATTTTCGGGAAAGTGCTTGTAGTGACTTTGGCTTCATGATGGTGTTAATATCCATTTCAAATGAAGCGGGATTAGTAGTTAACTGTAATTTCTTAGGAGTTTCGATTTCGGGTCGAGTATTTTGTAATTTCATAGCAGTCACCAGTGATTTAAGCATTTTGGACATTACTGCTTCCGTCCTTTAGTGGGTGGAGTGTCCATTATTTTTGTTTTTTTTTCTCTAGAATATGTAGGAGAGTTTCTTATCTCTGTATTAAGAAGGAAAATGATATAAATGACAGCACACAATGTGAATCTGCTTTTTTGGCGGATGCTGGTAGTGCCACGAAAATTTTCATTTACAGGACAGGGCTACGTCTAGGGATGAAAAATGGAATGTCACTTATTGTTCGTTACTGGAAATGTTTCCATCAATAAAGCATATATCAATTACGCGACAGTTTTATAACCGCCTATTTTGTCGCATCTGGCTGTTTAGAGTGCAGTGGTAGTTGTTGGAGATGAGGAGCTCCACCTAGTGGCTATGCCAAGCAAGGTGGTGAAGGTACCGTGCTTCTGATGCTGCTCAATGCGCTCTGGGCTCTATGCAGCATCTGTTGGGAGCTCAACCTGCGCTGCCTTGCCATTGTGTTTGATCTTGATGAAACTCTTATTGTTGCTAACACAATGAAGTCCTTTGAGGACTGGATTGAAATGCTTTCCCGTCGGATGGAAGTTGAAGAGGATCCTGCTAGAATAGCCCGGATGTCTGTAGAAATCAAGCGTTACATTGAGGACAAGGAGCTTCTCAAGGAATTCATCGGCACTGATACTGTAACAAACAAGGGCAGAATCATTGGAACACAGAAGGAGGTTGTACCACTGTCTGGTGACCAGGAGCGTATTCTCCGCCCTGTTATCAGGCTGCCCGAAAGGAATGCAATTCTGACCCGCATCAATCCAGAGGTATAGTGTATTTATCCTTATTGGACTGAATTCTGTTGCTCCTTTGAATCTATACCATTGAATTGTTGGTGTTTTTTGCCGTTTAGAGTTCCATTTGCATTTTGTTGAACTTTTCTATTGTGAATCAGTCAAAACTTGTAACAGTTTTCCACGTTAGGTGTCAAATGTATCCTGTAAGAATTCCCACTTCATGAATATGGAGCATAAAGTTTATCTAAAACGTTTGAATTTTCAAAACACATATATTCAAAACACATTGTGCGTGCTCTTACCTACCGTCGGACCTCGGACTCATCCTCTGCCTCTGGGGAAGTGCTCACCACATCAACTCCAATTTGGATGGAGCTTCTCGATGGGTTAGAACGTTTGTGAACCAAAAAGGGGAAAAAACCCATCCTCCAAAGTGGTCCACTAGGTTTGACTTCAGAAACTTTTTATTCGGCTAGATTCAACCTTACAATAATCTGCCCTGGGCTTATATAACTCACTTTTAGTCTTGGCCTTATATCTGGAAGAGAATGTTGCGGTGCTTGAGAGGTACTAGAGGTACTTCCACCTCTTCAATTAATCTCAACCATTGATTTTTAAAAATTGGTACCAGGCCCACCATTTTTTGTACCGGGCCCACCATTTTAGTACCTTTGACAGGTACCTCCTTATTTTTAACCATTAGATCTGATCAAATGAACGGTTGTGGTTAATTTCAAGCATTGTAACATCTCTCTATTTGGAACATTTCCTAATCTGAAATATCTTGATGTTTAATTTTTTTTTCATACATTTCATTGTTTATGATTAGTTTTCATGTTTGAGATGATTATTTTCTCATCTTACCCATCTTCATATTATACTCTATTCAGATCCGGGATACCAGTGTTTTTGTAAAGTTGAGGCCTGCCTGGGAAGATTTGAGAAGTTACCTAACTGCCAAAGGGCGCAAAAGATTTGAAGTCTATGTATGTACAATGGCTGAGAGGGATTATGCTCTTGAGATGTGGAGACTTCTTGATCCAGAAGGCAGCGTGATAAATCTGCAGCACGTTCCAGAACGTATAGTATGTGTAAAATCAGGCAAGTCAATTTCACAAAATATAACAGCTCAGCCC